>JBBGZY010002019.1:0-67684 GCA_037952925.1 Lithobates clamitans
GCTGATCGGCTCCCCTCTCCTTACACTCTGTCAGTGTGCAGCGAGGTGCGCCGATTACCTGCATCTCCGTGTTTACATGTGATTGGACACAGCCGATCACATGGTTAAAGAGCCACGGCCACGGATCTTTACACAGATCGGGTCGCGCCGTGTCCTGGCAACACAATCGCCGCGCACCCCTGGGGGCGCGCGAGAGCGGTCCTTCTGGGAGGCCGTCATATAACGTCCACCCAGAACGAGAGCCGCACTGCCCAGACGTCATTTGACGGGTGGGCGGGCAGCAAGTGGTTAAAAAAACACCAATCCCCTAGCATTTCTAGCTCCCACCATCTTGAGTACAGGCAGATGATCAATGCAGCATTTACTTCCTGAAATCCATCTCACCCTAGCTCAGGCATGCAGACAGGAGGGCGTGCTTAGCTGAGAAAGCCCCTCCTCCCATGAAGACTCCTAGGATGTAGCTGAGAAAGCCCCTCCTCCCATGAAGACTCCTAGGATGTAGGACATCATTTTGGCCTAGGCCAGAAACTGGGAAGAAACTGAAGAAATGTAGGGGAAAAAAAAAAGTATAAACAAAGTAAATATAATATACCTTCCTATCTAGTTCTGCTTTAGCTCTAACCATGAGTCACAAGATACTCTTACCAGCCTTTAACCCCTCAGATTTTTTTCTGCTGACTACAACGCAAGACTACGTGTTTTTACGGAGTGGATTTTGTACGGCTTCTGTACATGGAAGACAATGTGCAATGTTTGTACTGGAAAAAAGAGGCAAACCATAAATAAAGAATACATAAAAAAAGTATAACGTATCCGAAACTGAGAGCAAAAATATCCAGGGAACGGTAAAAAAAAACGCTATAACAAACAGTGCGCTGTCGCTGTATATTATTACATGGGATTTATAGAGTGGAAGCAGTTTTTGTAGCACTTTACAAAGCAAAGGGAGACCATAGCGTTATAATACAATTCAATACGAGAGGGTTACGTTGGCCAAAGATGGATTGAAATTTGGCCAGTTCAGTAGGGAACACCAGAATTCTGATCCATCTATGGCGGCTCCCACTCAACAGAAGTCGATCTAACAACTTTTGTTGAACGGGACTGTTGGAGAACTTGTGTCGATCAGCGGCAGCAGCAAATCAGTGGGGAGGAGACCTCCATCCACCCCACTTGTGTAAGGATTTAAACGACTATGACAAGCGCCAAATTGTAATGGCTGGACAAGTGGGGTCAGAGCAATCCAAAACTGCAGCTCTTGTGGGATGTTTCCAGTCTGCAGTGGTCCAGACTGACCAAAAGCGGTCCAAGGAATGAAAACCGACCAACCTGTGACAGGGTCATGGGTGGCCAAGGCTCATTGATGGAGGTGGGGAGGGAAAGTTAATTGATGGAGGCAAAGAAGGAAGGCTCATTGATGGAGAAGAGAAGGGAAGGCTCATTGATGGAGAAGAGAAGGGAAGGCTCATTGATGGAGGAGAGGAACAAAGGCTCATTGATGGAGAAGAAGATTGATGGGGGTGGGGAGGGAAGGCCCATTGATGGAGAAGAGGAGGGAAGGCACATTGATGGAGGAGAGGTGCGAAGGCTCATTGATGGGGGTGGGGAGGGAAGGCTCATTGATGGGAGTGGAGAGCGATGGCTCATTGATGGAGGTGGGGAGGGAAGGCTTTATGATGAAGTTGAGGAGGGAAGGCTCATTGATGAAGTTGAGGAGGGAAGGCTCATGGAGGTGGGGAGGGAAGGGTCATTGATGGAGGTGGGGAGGGAAGGCTCATTGATGGAGGTGGGGAGGGAAGGCTCATTGATGGGGGGTGGGGAGGGAAGGCTCGTTGATGGAGGTGGGAAGGGAAAGCTCATTGATGGGTGGGGAGGGAAGGCTCATTGATGGAGGTGGGGGAGGGAAGGCTCATTGATGGATGGGCAGGAAAGGCTCATTGATGAGGGTGGGGGTGAAAGGCTCATTGATGGAGGTGGGGGGGGGAGGCTCATTGATGGAGGTGGGGAGGGAAGAAGGCTCATAAGTGGAGGTGGGGAGGGAAGGCTCATTGATGGAGGTGGGGAGGGAAGGCTCATTGATGGAGGTGGGGAGGGAAGGCTCATTGATGGAGGTGGAGAGGGAAGGCTCATTGATGGAGGTGGGGAGGGAAGGCTCATTGATGGAGGTGGGGAGGGAAGGCTCATTGATGGAGGTGGGGAGGGAAGGCTCATTGATGGAGGGGGGAGGGAAGGCTCATTGATGGAGGTGGGGAGGGAAGGCTCATTAATGGAGGTGGAGAGGGAAGGCTCATTGATGGAGGTGGGGAGGGAAGGCTCATTGATGGAGGTGGGGAGGGAAGGCTCATTGATGGAGGTGGGGAGGGAAGGCTCATTGATGGAGGTGGGGAGGGAAGGCTCATTGATGGAGGTGGGGAGGGAAGGCTCATTGATGGAGGTGGGGAGGGAAGGCTCATTGATGGAGGTGGGGAGGGAAGGCTCATTGATTGAGGTGGGGAGGGAAGGCTCATTGATGGAGGTGGGGAGGGAAGGCTCATTGATGGAGGTGGGGAGGGAAGGCTCATTGATGGAGGTGGGGAGGGAAGGCTCATTGATGGAGGGGGGAGGGAAGGCTCATTGATGGAGGTGAGGAGGGAAGGCTCATTAATGGAGGTGGGGAGGGAAGGCTCATTGATAGAGGTGGGAAGGGAAGGCTCATTGATGGAGGTGAGGAGGGAAGGCTCATTGATGGAGGTGAGGAGGGATGGCTCATTGATGGAGGTGAGGAGGGAAGGCTGACCTGTGTAGTCTAATCCATTTTGAGCTAAAATTTCTCAAAAAGTTAATGCTGAAACTGATAGAAAGGTTTCAGAACATACAGAGCATGCTAATCTGTGTCCACAGCCAAAAGCGCCTACAATGGGCACATGCAGAACTGGACCACAGAGCAATGGAAGAAGGTGGCCTGGTTTGAGGAATTGGTGGCATGGACATTGGTGGAAGGTGGCCTGCATGTTTTCTTTTACATCATGTGGATGGCCGGGTGTGTCACTTACCTGGAGAAGAGATGGCACCAGGATGCAGTATGGGAAAAAGACAAGCCAGCGGAGGCAGTGTGAAGCGTGAGGCAGCGTTCTGCTGGGAAACCTTGGCTCCTGCCAATCATGGGGATATTCCTCGACACCACCTGTTGGTAACCAAGTACCCCCCTTCATGGAACCGGTATTCTTGATGGCAGTGGTCTCCAAGCAGGACAATGCGCCCTGACACACTGCAAAAATGGTTCAAGAATGGTTTGAGGGCTGTTTTGCCGGTGTTCTATCGATTTGTGCCCTCTGTCGATAAGTGCCCGCGTACGTGCAGAACGGAAGGGGACTCCAGCTGATTTCTCAATCAGCTGGAGTGATGTCACAGTGAGCAACAGTGAGGCACAATATGACAATTACGGTGTCCCTCCGCTGTTTGCACAACATTAAATTGTGGCCGTCAAATAGTATCTCCCGTCTAAAAAAAGCCTCCTACGATGTGCGCATGTGCTATGGCAAATTCACGCAAGCTGATCGGGAAATCAGCTGGAGTGCACTTCCGTTCTGCGCATGCGCGGACACTCTTCGACGGAGGGCACAGATCGACAGAACACCGGCAAAAAGGGGAACCTACTCAATACATCAGGTAGGTGGTCATAAAGGTATAGCTGACCATGTATGGTGTGTAAAAAAAAAGGTGTATCCTCTCTGACATCATCATTACTGCTACTATAACCATTTATTGTTTAATCTCTAAGGTCTGTTTCCTGCAGTTATTTATACAACATTACATAATAATTTATTTCTATAGGAAGAGAACAATTTATCATTTAATGCAAAAGTGTTTGTCTGTCTGTAGAGCCCTCTTGTCAGTTGTACAGCTCTGTCTAAATGACTGAAGTCTGATAATAATTGGCGAGCCAGTATACAAACTCTGCACTGCCGCAAACAGCCAGCAGAGGGCCCCGCAGTACTCTGACTGCACAGAAGGCTTTAAATACATTGATTTTCCTGCTGGTACAGAACATATGGCTTATAGACAAAGTACATATGTGACAAGAATTTTACCGGTCTGTTTGCTGTCTTGGAATTACTGCATGTGGATTTAGGGGGCACCCTAGTAACGCTGCATGCCGTATGCAGGGGGGGGAATTGTTGTCTCAGCGTCTCCACACAGTGCCGGTCATTTTTCTGCTTTGTACCTTCTTTCCTAGCAGAGTCTGTAATCCCCTTCATAGTGTGTGCCATGATTAGTATACCCACCAGGCCACTACATTAGGTACACTACTTCATACACCCAAACAGCCAATCAGTAAATGATGTGACCACAACCTAATACAGAAAGCATGCAGATATGGTCAGATGGTCTCATTGTTTCTGAGCCAAACATTAGCGCAGGGCAGATACATGATCCAGGCGGTTGTTGGCGACTTATGCCGCGTACAGACGATTGGGATTTTGGTCGGAAAAAGATATGATGGTTTTTCCGACAGGATTTTGCTCAATCTTGCCTTGCATGCACAACGGTCACACAGTGGCAGCAATAACCCCCAGCAATGGTGTCAGTAAGAGCAATAGTAACTCGGAGCAATGGTGTCAATGAAAGCAATCTCTAAATCCCAGTATTGGGGCTAGTGGCAGCAATAACCCCGAACAATGGTATCAGTGGGAGCAATAATAACCCCCAGCAATAATAATCCCCAGCATTGGTGTCAGCGACAGTAGTAATAACCCTTAGCAAAGTCAGTTGGAGCAACAATAACCCCCAGCATTGGTGTCAATGGAAGCAATAACCCCTAGCAATGGTGTCAAGGGGATCAATAACAACCCCTAGCAATGGTGTCAGTGGCAGTAGTAATAACCCCTAGCAATGGTGTCAGTGGAAGCAATAGCCCCCCAGACTGGTGTCAGTGACAGTACTAATAACCCTTAACAAAGGTGTCAGTGGGAGCAATAATAATATCCAACAATGGTGACAGTGGCAGCAATATTAACCTCCATTATTGGTGTTAGTGAGAGCAATAATAATTTTCAGCATTGGTGTCAGTGGGAGCAAAAATTAAAGCCCTGCAATGGTGTCAGTAGGAGCAATAACCCCTAGCCATGGTGTCAGTGGGATCAATAATAACCCCCAGCATTGGTGTTAGTGGCAGCAATAATAAAACAAAATCTGTCAGATTCCTCCATCCACACTATACGGTGCGGCTGGATGAATCTCCATTGTATTATGGCAGCCAGCGCTGGCAGCTGTCGGAATACAGTGGGTGCAGTTTATTGGCTGCATTCACTGTTTGGCCAACAATTATTCACCCGGCTCCTTCAATCTTCAGGTGCCAACAGGGCCACTTACTGCTTGGATTTCTCCCGGTTCGTCAGAGACTGCACAAAATTCTTTATATACGGTAGCTTTATATAGAATAACATTGGCATGGCCAGCATCATTCCACCCACTTCTCCTGAGCCCCAGGTCATCCTGGACCCGCCCCCCCCAGCCTTTGGCTGGACAGTGAAAGGAGAAGCAGCACAACGATGAGCTCGTTTCTCAGTCACTCTGCTTTTTCTTCCTATCAGCATGCTTCTTGTCAGCACATGAACTGATTGGCTCCTTGTGCTACTACCGCCTCTCATACTCTAGCTATGCGGTACAGGGACTATAAGAGGTCAACACCAGGTCACTTTCAGGTGCTTGCATTTAACCACCTCAATACTGTGCTATATCTGAAAGAAGGCTACAGGGCAGTGCTCTAGTTCTGGGAGGGCGTCCATGGACGTCCTCCCAGCACCACGTCCCCCACACACCCCCTGGGACATGCACTGTGCGCACTCTGCCTGCTGTGCCTTTATGTGATCAGCTCTGTCCAACCACAGCTAATTATATGTAAACACACTTGCCTCTATCACTGTAAGGCAAGGAAAGCCGATAACCTACAAAGCTGTCAGCACATTGTTTACACTAATAATCAGGGCACTGATCACCAGTGCCCCGATTATCAGTGCAAATCAGTGCAGCCTATCAGTGTACCCATCAGTGCCCATCGATGCAGCCCCATCAGTGCAGCTTCATCGGTGACATCAGTGCAGCTCATCAGTGCCATCCCATCAGTGTCCATTGATGCAGCCCCACCAGTGATCATCACAGCAGCCCAATCAGTGCAGCCCCATCGGTGACCATCAGTGCAGCCCCATCAGTAATCATCACAGCAGCCCCATCAGTGCCCATCAGTGCAGCCCCGTCGTTGACCATCAGTGCAGCCCCGTCGTTGACCATCAGTGCAGCCCCGTCGTTGACCATCAGTGCAGCCCCGTCGTTGACCATCAGTGCAGCCCCGTCGTTGACCATCAGTGCAGCCCCGTCGTTGACCATCAGTGCAGCCCCGTCGTTGACCATCAGTGCAGCCCCGTCGTTGACCATCAGTGCAGCCCCGTCGTTGACCATCAGTGCAGCCCCGTCGTTGACCATCAGTGCAGCCCCGTCGTTGACCATCAGTGCAGCCCCGTCGTTGACCATCAGTGCAGCCCCGTCGTTGACCATCAGTGCAGCCCCGTCGTTGACCATCAGTGCAGCCCCGTCGTTGACCATCAGTGCAGCCCCGTCGTTGACCATCAGTGCAGCCCCGTCGTTGACCATCAGTGCAGCCCCGTCGTTGACCATCAGTGCAGCCCCGTCGTTGACCATCAGTGCAGCCCCGTCGTTGACCATCAGTGCAGCCCCGTCGTTGACCATCAGTGCAGCCCCGTCGTTGACCATCAATGCATCCCCGTCGTTGACCATCAATGCAGCCCCGTCGTTGACCATCAGTGCAGCCCCGTCGTTGACCATCAGTGCAGCCCCGTCGTTGACCATCAGTGCAGCCCCGTCGTTGACCATCAGTGCAGCCCCGTCGTTGACCATCAGTGCAGCCCCGTCGTTGACCATCAGTGCAGCCACGTCGTTGACCATCAGTGCAGCCCCGTCGTTGACCATCAGTGCAGCCCCATCAGTGACTATCAGTGCAGCTCTATCAGTGACCATTAGTGCAGCCCCGTCGTTGACCATCAGTGCAGCCCCATCAGTGATCATCACGGCAGCCCCATCAGCGACCATCACAGGAGCCCCATCAGTGCAGCCCCATGGGCACCCATCATTGCCGCAGTGCATCGGTGCAGCTTCAAATGTGCCCATCAGGGCAGCCCCATCAGTGCCCATTACTGCATCCCCATCAGTGCCCATCAGTGAAGAAGAAAAATTAGATATTTGCAAAAATTTTATAACAGAAACCAATAAAAACTTTTTTTTTTTCAAAATTTTCAGTCTTTTTTCGTTTGTTTAGCAAAAAATAGAAAGACCCCAGTGGTGATTAAATACCACTAAAAGAAAGCTCTGTCTCAAAAAAATGCTACAAATTTCTTATGCGTACAGTGTTGCATGACCGCGCAACTGTCATTCAAATTGCAACAACGCTGAAAATTGGATTGAAGTGGTTAAAAAATGTATTTAATGATGTAATAATAATGAATACATATGATTTATATCTTCTATATTTGCAGGAAGCTTTAGGGATAAAAGGTGGGGAATGAGCATGAGTTGGAGAGAAGTACCGCATATATAGAACAATGGAAATTACCTTGGCTCCAGGTTACATTCCGCGTAGGACAAGTCTTCTCGTCTGACCGTCCTTGAACATCGCAGGATCCAGCCAAAGACAGGAAGTGGAGAAATAAATGGCTATTATTATCTCTCTATAAGAGGGCACTTCATTCAGCCAAACCTTGGATACCCTACAATTCATTTTAATGTTCTTCGTGAGGGGGGATCCTCTCCTTTCTCCGTCCGGATCCAGCGGCAGGGAACGCATCCCGTAATAGCGCGTCAGGCTTAATTCAAAGGGAGATGACAAATGGCTCAATATTGTCGTGGCAGGATTAATGTTCTACCATACATCAAGAAGCCATAAAGCCCTTGACAAATTCATTCGGATCCCGCGTATATTACAGCTAAACGGGACGTAACGCCAGAGGCGGCGGACGAAGGGAGGACGCTAATCAAGACCAAGAAAGATACAAATTAAAATGGAAGGGTCCGGCCTTCCCCTGATAAAAAAAAAACGCTTGTTCTGATGGTCAAACTCCATCTTTAATGAAACACCGGAGAATAATCACCGTTATATAAAAGAGAGACGTCAAGAAAACTGACGGGAGGCCATGAATTACGGCGAACGGCTCATTATACTGACGGAACACCAAGAACAGAGTGCAGATTAATGGGAGGACAGTAAATAAACGCCGGATTAAAGGTGACCGGAGGGCTGTGATCAGGAATGGTTGAGGACGGGACTTCTCTGTACAACAGATACAGAAATATTATGAGGGGAGTACTTAAAGGATAAGTACACTTTTCTAATAAAAATGTAACAAAGTGGCATACATCTAGTGGATTTAATTTCAGCACCGGGAACCATGAGGGTGTAGCAAGGGTCTCAAAATTTTCCAAAGGGCCAGATCACTGATCTTCAAATTTTATGAGGGCCAGTGGGAGACAAAAGTATGCGTAAATGATGCCCCATCATTGGTATTAAGAGGAGAAATAGTGCCCATTCACTGGTATCAATGGGAGGAATAGTGCCCCATCATGGGTATTAGTGGGAGGAATAGTGCCCCATCATGGGTATTAGTGGGAGGAGTAGTGCCCCATCATGGGTATTAGTGGGAGGAATAGTGTCCCATCATTGGTGTTAGTGGGAGGAATAGTGCCCCATCATTGATGTTAGTGGGAGGAATAGTGCCCCATCAGTGGTGTTAGTGGTGTTAGTGGGAGGAATAGTGCCCCATCATTGGTGTTAGTGGGAGGAATAGTGCCCCATCAGTGGTGTTAGTGGGAGGAATAGTGTGCCAACATTGGTGTTAGTGGGAGGAATAGTGCCCCATCATTGGTGTTAGTGGGAGGAATAGTGTGCCAACATTGGTGTTAGTGGGAGGAATAGTGTCCCATCATGGGTATTAGTGGGAGGAATAGTTTCCCGTCATTGGTGTTAGTGGGAGGAATAGTGCCCCATCATTGGTATCAGTGGGAGGAATAGTGCCCCATCATTGGTATCAGTGGGAGGAATAGTGCCCCATCATTGGTATCAGTGGGAGGAATAGTGCCCCATCATTGGTATCAGTGGGAGGAATAATGTCCAATTGTTGGTGTCAGTGGGAGAAATAGTGCCCCATCATTGGTATCAGTGGGAGGAATAGTGCCCCATCATTGGTATCAGTGGGAGGAATAGTGCCCCATCATTGGTATCAGTGGGAGGAATAGTGCCCCATCATTGGTATCAGTGGGAGGAATAGTGCCCCATCATTGGTATCAGTGGGAGGAATAATGTCCAATTGTTGGTGTCAGTGGGAGAAATAGTGCCCCATCATTGGTGTCAGTGGGAGGAATAGTGCCCCATCATTGGTATCAGTGGGAGGAATAGTGCCCCATCATTGGTATCAGTGGGAGGAATAGTGCCCCATCATTGGTATCAGTGGGAGGAATAGTGCCCCATCATTGGTATCAGTGGGAGGAATAATGTCCAATTGTTGGTGTCAGTGGCAGGAAATTTGTCCCACTGTTGCCGACAGTGGGGGGAATAATGCTGGGCCACATCCGGCCCCTGGGCTGCAGTTTGGACACCACTGGGCTGTAGTCAACACCTTTTTGGAGTGGCAGATTAAAAAAGAACTGTCCACTGCATCTTTGATGCGGTTTTGGAGAAGAAGCAATACCCACAAAGCCAATCTCCAGGTACCTTCAAGTGCAATCAGAGCTAAAAAAAAAAGGTCATCCCCTGCATGAGTCTAGCTAAACCCGGCCCCATTGCATCATCCCATATGATCTCCAGCTAAACCAAATGAACTTGGGGAGTTTTTCGATCAGTCTCAGCAAGAGCCTGCTATTATTCCCTAAAAAGAAGTGTCATTCATTGAAACAAATGACTGCGGTGCCTTAGAAAACTCGTACAATTTAAAATTATATTAACTAAGCGAGGCCAAGAAGATGTCACAATCATAGTTAAGACACTGATGTGACTGGCTCAGTGTTCTCTGTACTGCACTGCGGTATATGTCAGAGTTATATATATGTATAATAATAGCGTGTGACTGTGGGGGGGACATTAGAGTGTAAGCTCTTCTGGTACAGAGACTGATGTGACTGGCTCGGTGTTCTCTGTACTGCACTGCGGTATATGTCAGAGTTATATAAATGTATAATAATAATAATAGTGTGTGACTGCGGGGGGACATTAGAGTGTAAGCTCTTCTGGTACAGAGACTGTTGTGACTGGCTCAGTTTTCTCTGTACTGCACTGCGGTATATGTCAGAGTTATATAAATGTATAATAATAGCGTGTGACTGTGGGGGGACATTAGAGTGTAAGCTCTTCTGGTACAGAGACTGATGTGATTGGCTCAGTGTTGCTTGTATATCACTGTGGTAAATGTATAATAAGTGTGTGACTGTGGGGGGGACATTAGAGTGTAAGCTCTTCTGGTACAGAGACTGATGTGACTGACTCAGTGTTCTCTGTACAGCGCTATGGTATATGTATAATAAATGTATGACTGTGGGGGGGGGGGGGATTAGAGTGCCCCATCTCAGAGTGACCCTTGTAAAGATCACCAGAGGACACATCAGTGACTTCTTATTACCGGTCAGAGATGTCTGCGGCACGTCGCGGTGGCACAGGTGAGATTGGTAAGGCCAGCACACTCCGCGTCACTACAGCAAAGCACAAACTCACTTTTCTGATCTCCATCTTATTAGCTGTAAGTGTTGCTGCCGTCTCAACGCACACAACATCTTATGAAAAATCTGTTGTATTAAAATTCCGACTCGGAGCCAAGCCTTGGACCACAAAGTTAATTTCTTCCTTCGCTGTCATCAGTCAACATGACGAGAAGAAAGATGAGAAGAGCCGCCTGAACCCCTTGTATCAATCTTATCCGCCGTCCCAAAACATCACACGGAGCCCCCCCGTACAGAGAGGAGTGCAGGCGTTGCTCCATAATCGTTTATCTTGTACAAAAGATCATCTCAGTCACCTGGCACTATAAACCCCTTCCTGTCCTTGGAAGACCCATCACTGAGTGTACCCGGGAGTCTCCATGAATAAATATCTGGCATGTTACAACACAGCAACAGCATCATTTTTCAGAAAGGCTCCACCTTTTATCATGAATAAGCCGTCCTTGAGCTCCAGTCATTGACTTTGCCTAGGCTGAGATGATGTCATCAGTCTGCTGCAGGCAGGAGGAAGCAATTCCTCAGTTTCCTCTCCCCCAGTAATCAGACTGTAACATTGTATCTTAAAGTGATAATAAAGGTAAACATTTTTAAAAAAACAATGAGGAGGAAGAGCCAATGCTTTTGTGCGATCCATCAGCAGGTGTCTCCTAGCAGCCAGCAGATTCCAATAATATATCTTCACCTGATGATGGCTACTGGGAGGATATTTAGTCCCTCCTCTAACATTTTTTTTTTTTAAATAACAAACAAGCCCCCCGTCCTCCTCTTCTCAAGTCCCTTGTCAACACTCCTGGCCCCTCCCCTCCTGTTGAGTGCCCCCAAAGCAAGCAGCCACAGATCGTCCCGCCCCCTCTCTCTCCTCATTGGCTCACTGGCTGTGATTGACAGCAGTGGGCACCAATGGCTCCTGCTGCTGTCTAAGCCAATGAGGAGGGAGAGTCCCTGGAGAGCCAATGCACTTGTGCGATCCACCAGCAGGTGTCTCCTAGCAGCCAGCAGATTCCAATAATCTATCTTCACCTGATGCTGGCTTCTGAGAGGGTATTAAGTCCCTCCTCTACTATTAAATTTTGCTTCAGTGTTTTACTTTGCCAGCCAGATACAGCTTGCTATTTATCCTGCTCCCGATCTTGCTCGTGTCCTGCATCCTGCGGCCTTATATCTGCTCCCCTTGCTGTCTAAGCCGAGGAGGGAGAGACCCCTGAGTGCCAATACTCTTGTAAGATCCACCAGCAGGTGTCTCCTAGAAGCCAGCAGATTCCAATAATCTATCTTCAGGTGATGCTGGCTGCTGGGAGGGTATTTAGTCCCTCCTCTGCTATTAAATTTTGCTTTGTGTTTTGCTTTGCTAGTCAGATACAGTTTGCCAATTGTCCTGATCTTGCTCAAATCCTGTATCCTGCTGCCTTATATCTGCTCCCCTTGTTTCTGATCCCAGTCCTGGTTTCCCCCTCCTCCTTGCATTTCCGGTATTACCTTGTTTATCTGCGTTCCCCATTTCTGTACATATATTGTATATAGTCAGTTTGTTAGTTGGGCTTCATAGTTACATAGTAGATGAGGTTGAAAAAAGACACAAGTCCAACCTATGTGTGTGATTCTATGTCAGTATTACATTGTATATCCCTGTATGTTGTGGTCGTATGTGTGGGCACAACCTATGCATGTGTTCACTTCTGCGCGTGAGCTCGGAGGACGGGGTGCTATAAAAATATGTTCTTATTTATTTTACTTTTCATTTTTACACTGTCCCTTTAAATTTTTCTTTTTTGATCACTTTTATTCATATTACAAGGCATGTAAACATCCCTTGTAATAGAAATAAGCATGACAGGTCCTCTTGATTGAGAGATCTGAGGTCAAAAAGACCTCAGATCTCACATTTACATTTAAAAGCAAAAAATAAAAAAAAAATAAAGTCACTTTGCCTTTAAGAGGAGAAAAAAAATCATCCCTTTAAGGCCGGAGGGCGGAAGTGATGTGGGACAATGCTATCTTGCCCTCACTTGGCTTCCTGCCCAGCCATGGATCGGGTCGGATCGGCTCCGGCTAACTGACAGGTCCAGTAAGCCCGGAGACGAACGGGAAGCGGCGGGAGGGGGCACCTTTCCCACCGCCTATAAAAGTGATCCCGTGACAATTTTTTTTTTTTTTTTTCAGATGCAGAATCGCCAGCAGTACAAAAAAATACCGGGGGTTGTGGCAGCTAGCTTCTGCCAGAACAATGACATTTAATGTAAAAATAATGATGTAAATGTACTGTGGAAGGTCGGCAAGTGGTTTTTAATTTACTGTTCAGAGCAATTGAGGGGAAATTTCTCCAAAGTTAGGCAATCCTCTGTATTTTTTTACCTTGCAAGTGGAGTTACCCTTTAAGGAAAAATGTTTCAAAGCCTGGCTGCCATGAGCAGCACTAGGGATGATCAGGGAGCAATTCAGGATCGAGCGGAGGATTGCATCCATGGAGGAGTTAGGTGGGGCTTTATTAGCAGGGATACAGAGAATAGTTATTATTCATGGAATATTGAAATGATATGTACAATGAGCTCGGAGCTTCGACTAATGAGGAATTCTGACTTCCGAGAAGCATCGGAGCCCCTGGGGGGAGAGAACGGCCCATGGTGGGTTCAGCCCAGCAAGATGCAATCACTGCCTTGATATATCCGAAATGGAAAACAGGAATAGGAAAACATCATCTCCTGAGGATTTTCAGTACGGACGCCACCAAGAGAACCTCATCTTATATTATGAAGTGTGTTCTGGATCTCCAGACGTGAACATTTTTCATGAAAAACTGGCTCAGAGGACGCAGCCTACATTGCTGTACATCTCTAATTTTAATCCTGATGTTCCTAAAAGCTCACCTAGCTACCCCAACCACTAAGTACCCATTAAAGGTGAAATCTTTGTTTTCTGAGCCTGTGAAAAAAAAAAAAAAAAAAAGAAGGTCACCAAGATGGGTTTCAGCTCCACCTTCTTTCCAAGCCAATTGCAGCGTGAGTATTAGGTTGATGGACACATGGTCATTCGATACGGGTCTCTAGCCACTTGCTTACTGGGCACCTAAACCCCCCCTCCTGCCCGGACCAATTTTCAGCTTTCAGCGCTGTCACACTTTGAATGACAATTGCGCGGTCATGCAACACTGTACCCAAATTAAATTTTTTATCATTTTTTCCCCCCCCACAAATAGAGCTTTCTTTTGGTGGTATTTGATCACCTCCGGGTTTTTTATCTTTTGTTAAAAAAATTAAAAAAGACCAAATTAAAAAAAAACAAAAAAACAAAACTGTTTTATATTTTGTTAATAAATTTAGCAAACAGGTATTTTTTTCTCCTTCATTGATGTACGCTGATGAGGCTACACTGATGGGCACTGATAAGGCGGCACTGATGGGCACTAATAGGCGGCACTGATGAGGTGGCATTGGTGGGCACTAATAGGCGGCACTGGTAGGCACTGATGAGGTGGCATTGGTGGGCACTGAGAGGTGGCAATGGTGGGCACTGATGAGGTGGCATTGGTGGGCACTGAGAGGTGGCAATGGTGGGCACTGATGAGGTGGCATTGGTGGGCACTGATGAGGTGGCATTGGTAGGCACTGATGAGGTGGCATTGGTAGGCACTGAGAGGTGGCAGTGATGGGCAATGATTGGCACTGGTAGGTGACACTGATAGGCAGCACTGCTAGGTGGCACTGATGAGGCACTGATTGGCACCAGTGGGCATTGATAGGTGGCACTGATTGCTGGCACTTATGTACTGGTAGGCACTGATTCGTGGCACTGTGGGCACTGATTCATGGCACTGGCAAGCGGTACTGGTGGGCACATATGAGGAGGCTTCGCCTCTTCCTCTTTGGGACCGATGTCCCTTCAACAGAAGCCGATGATCTGCTTTTTTTTCTCCTCATGCTGTCAGCGTGGGAAGAAAAAAAAAACGATCTTCTGTTTACATCACGTGATCAACTGTCATTGGCTGACAGCTGATCACGTGGTAAGGGGCCGAGATCGACCCAGTAACTCCGATCACTCGAGTCTCAATGACTCAGGGGATCACAGTGCGCGGCGCGTGCCCTTCAGCGGGGGCGTGGCGAGCGTGCAAAGGGGAGGACGCCTACTGACGGCCTCCCGGCAAAGCACATCCTCGCTGTAGCCGTCATTTGGGTATAGCACAGATCTGAAGGGGCTAGTCTGCAATGTCTAAAGTATGAGGTGGACTTTTTGGACATTCCACTTATACAGTTGCATCTCAAAAAATTAGAATATCATCAAAAAGTCAATTTATTTCAGTATTTCAATACAAAAAGTGAAACTCCTATTATATAGATTCATTACACACAGAGTGATATATTTCAAGCATTTCTTTTAATTTCGATGATTATGGCTTACAGCGAGTGACAACCCAAAATTCAGTATCTCAGAAAATTAGATTACATAAGACCAATAGAAAAAAAAAAAAAAAGGATATTTGCCAACCAGCGCACGATATACGTCGGCACAATGGCGCGGCTGCGCAAATGGGCGTACCTGTACGTCCCCTTTAAATCGCGGGCTAGTGAGTGCCACGTGCCGTGTGAGCATGCCTGCGGGTCCCGCGGACTCAATGTCTGCCGGTGGCCCGCCGATCGTGACACGGACAGCCAGAACGAGTGATGCCTATGTAAACAAGGCATTTCCCTGTTCTGCCTAGCAACATGACAGATCTACTGCTCACTGTCATCGGGAGCAGTGATCTCTGTCATGTTCTAGTGAGCCCATCCCCCCTACAGTTAGAACACGCTGAGGGAAAACAGTTAACCCCTTGATCGTTCCCTACCCTGTTTCCCCGAAAATAAGACCTAGCATGATTGTCAGTGATGGCTGCAATATAAGCCCTACCCTGTTTCCCCGAAAATTAGCCCTACCCTGAAAATAAGACCTACAAGGACTTTAACTAGGGATTATTTGGGGGGTAGGGCTTATATTGCAGCCATCACTGACAATCATGTTAGGTCTTATTTTCGGGGAAACAGGGTAGTGTTAACGCCTTCCCTGCCAGTGTCATTTACACAGTAATCAGTGCATTTTTATAGCATTGATCGCTGTATTAATGTCTCTGGTCCCAAAATAGTGTCAAAAGTGTCCGATGTTTCCACTGCAATGTCGCAGTCATGATAAAAATTGCAGATCGCCCCCATTACTAATAAAAAGAATAAATAAATCTATCCACTATTTTTTAGACGCAAACCAATCAATAAACGCTTATTGCAATTTTTTTTCCAAAAATATGTAGAAGAATACATATCGGCCTAAACTGAGGAAGAAATTCATTTTTTTATATTTTTTGGGGGATATTTATTATAGCAAAAAGTAAAAAGTATTGCTTTTTTTCAAAATTGTCGCTCCTTTTTTGTTTATAATGCAAAAAAAAAAAAAAAAAAGCACAGGTGATCAAATACCACCAAAAGAAAGCTCTATTTGCTGGGAAAAAAATGACGTCAATTTTGTTTGGGTACAATGTCGTACGACCGCACAATTGTCAGTTAAAACACTGCAGTGCCGAATCACAAAAAATGCTCTGGTCAGGAAGGGGGGGGGGGGGGTGGTAAATCCTTAAGTGGTTAATACAGAAATGTTGGCTTAATGAAAAGTATGTCCATGTACAGTATGGTATGCACTCAATACTTGGTCAGGGGTCCTTTTGCATAAATTACGGCATCAATATGGTGTGGCATGGAGGGAATCAGCCTGTAGCACTGCTGAGGTGATATGGAAGCCCAGGTTGCTTTGATAGTGGCCTTCAGCCTCGTCTGCATTGTTGGGTCTGGTGTTTCTCATCTTCCTCTTGACAATACCTCACAGATGGGGTTTAGGTCAGGAGAATTTGCTGGCCAATCAAGCACAGTGATACAATGATCATGTGACCAGGTATTGGTACTTTTGGCAGTGTGGGCAGGTGCCAAGTCCTGCTGGAAAATAAAATCAGCATCTACATCATCTGGTTAGCAGAGGGAAGCATGAAGAGCTCTAGAATTTCCTGGTAGAGGGCTGCGCTGACTTTGGACTTAATAAAACACAGTGGACCAACACCAGCAGATGACATGGCTCCCCAAATCATCACCGACTGTGGAAACTTCACACTGGACCTCATGCAACTTGGATTCTGTGCCTCTCCACTCTTCCTCCAGACTCTGGGACCTCGATTTCCAAATTACATGCAAAATTTACTTTCATCCGAAAAGAGAACATTGGACCACTGAGCAACAGTCCAATCCTTTTTCTCCTTAGCCCAGGTAAGACGCTTGTGATGTTGTCTCATGTTGAGGAGTGGCTTGACACAACGAATGAGACAGTTGATACGTCTGTAGTGTGGTGCCTCCTGAAGCACTGACACCAGCCGTAGTCCACTCTCCCCCAAATTCTTGAATGGCCTTTGCTACACAATCCTCTCAAGGCTGCGGTTATCCCTGTTGCTTGTACACACTTTTTCTACCACACTTTTTCCTTCCACTCAACTTTCTATTAATATGCTTGGATACAGCACTCTATGAACAGCCAGCTTCTTTAGCAATGACCTTTTTGTGACTTACTCTCCTTGTGGAGGACATCAATGACTGACCTCCGGACAACTGTCAAGTCAGCAGTCTTCCCCGTGATTGTGTAGCCTACTGAACCAGACTGAGAGACTGTTTAAAGCAGGGGTCTCAAACTGGTGGCCCTCCAGCTGTTGCAAAACTACAAGTCCCATGAGGCATTGCAAGGCTGACAGCCCACGAGACATTACAAGCATGACTCCCACAGGCAGAGGCATAATGGGACTTGTAGTTTCGCAACAGCTGGAGGGCCGCCAGTTTGAGACCCCTGGTTTAAAGGCTCAGAAAACCTTTACAAGTGTTTTTGAGGTGATTAGCTGATTAGACTGTGACATCATGAGTCTACAATAAGCAACTTTTTTGCAATATTCTAATTTTCTGAGATACTGAATTTTGGGTTTTCACTAGCTGTAAGCCATAATCATCAAAATTAAAAGAAATCAATGCTTGAGTAACAAGATACCAAACATGTCACGCTTTAAAATTTAGAACGCCCGTGGAATGGCGCCAAACTACGGTACCTAAAAATCTCCAGGAGGTCTGGTGCAATAAATATTGCTCTTGCTCGGACGATCACATATGCGTGTAGGATCTATATGTGCGATCGCATTTGTACGTGGTCACAGGGGGATGGGGCATTATTTTTTTTTCTTTTCATTGTATCTTTAATTTTTTTTATTATTATTATTTATTTTATAAAAAAATAAAAATTTTTATTTCATCTTCATTTTTTTTTTCACTGTGATAGCATGGGCCATGACAGGCGTTCTCTTTGGAGTCTTATCTGGCCAAACCAAGATTGGTTTGATCAGATGATTTCACGAACATTAAAGGCTTGTTTATACGAGACTGAAACCGAGAGTGACAAAATCCTTGTCTCTTCAGGTTTCTGACATCACACAGTGGGAAGCATAGGTGTGCGCAGCCTATTGCATTAGGGTGTGCACCCCAAAGCTCAAACACACACTACTCACTAGTACTCACATCACTCACCATGTTTTTTCAGAAAGGGAAGGGGCTGATAAATACATATTTACCGGCCCCTTCCCTCACTCATCCTAAAACATCTTTACAGCAACAGCCGGCAGGAGAGGAAAGGAGGGAAGCCAGAAGTGCTGCAGAGGGAAGGAGTGGGGTGCCAGGGCAGTAGGGGAAATCTGTGCTGCACAGGGTGATTAGGGTGTGCCTGGGCACACCCAGCACACCCTGTGCGCATGCCTATGGTGGGAAGAACAACATAATTTCTTCGCACTGTGTCCCAGGAAGTGGATGCTGTCGGTTACATCCTTACTGGGCTCCCCGATTGGATGGGTGGACCCGGTAAAGGTGGCAGCGGGTGGGGGAGTTGACAGAACCATCTCCCTTAACAGAACCTCTCATATAAATGCTGCTTCAAAAAAAAAAGGTTCCAAAAAAGCAACATAGATGCCAAAAACCAAAGAGTAAAAAAGTTCCAAGAAGCCAGATTTAGCAATCGCTTGGATTCTCCTTTCCCCTGAGGAAGAAAGCAATTTCGAAACGCGTTTGGATTAAAGAGAATTATGCCCAATATTTTTGATCACACAGTTTTGCTGGCAGCCCGATACATTCTTTTATTTGATATAGATACAAGATTCTTTTTTCAAAGAATGTGTTCTAAATAAACTATATTTTTATGTAGAATTTCCTGCTCCGTGTAATGATTTTGCACAGAACAGCCTCGATCCTCCCTTTCTCGGGTCCCCTGCTGGTGCTCCTTGCCCCTCCCTCCTGCCGAATGCCCCCCATAGTAAGCAGCTTGCTATGGGGGCATCCCGAACAGGCTTGCTGCTGTGTGTCCATTCACACACACGGAGCACAGCTTGGATCCGCCCCTGGTCTCTCCTCATTGGCTCACTGGCTGTGATTACAGTAGATGGAGCAAATGGCTCAGCCAATGAGGAGGAAGAGACCCGGACGAGCTGCTGCTCTTGTGCACATCACTGGATCTAGATGGGGCTCAGGTAAGTATTAGGGGGGCTTTGAGGGCTGCTGCACACAGGTTTTTTTTTTTTTACCTTCATGCATTCTACAAAAAAAAAAAACTTGAACCTTTATAACAATTTTAAAGACATATTCAACCATTTGCAAAAAATAACTGAACCCACACTGATTTAAAAAATGTGCACTTGCTATTTATTTTTTCTGCATTTAAGCTTGCAATGTACTGCAACCATGTTCAGTGGATTACGAGTGTATTACACAGGCCGCTCCGGCCATTCCTTCACGGAGGAAGTATCAATGGACTACAAGTGCGATGACATCACCACGCTTGTGTGTTGTTGAGAACTAAGTGTCTCTCTGCTCTCTCTCTGGATGACGCAGCTGTGTGGGCGCAGCCATGCCAAATTAAACAAAATTGATAGGATCCTGCAGAGAGAAGAACTCTTCAATTCAGAAAAGGGTGGTGGATATGTTCTTCGGAGAGCATTTGACACGCAGTGAAGAGGTATTGTATTGGGGGTGGTTGCAAGGCTCCCTTATTCAGTTGTTTGGGTTTCATTCAGCAGGAGGCGCTGACTGCCACGCGTGACAACGGGGGATCATTTTTTCCACGCTACAGCAAAAATTAAGACGCGAAGCCTGCCAATGAAAAGTCCTTCATCTTCAGGAATAGTTTCTTTTGCATCCTTACAATAAATACAAAAGTTGACTGGGGAAGCCCGTAGTGGAGCCTGTGCTCTCGGAGGTACGTCTTGGCAATGAATGCGTCGCCATGCTTTGCGCCAGGCCTCTCACATTGGTCATCATCAGACAGACGGCTCAGAGTGAGCAGAGTTTAGGAGAACACTTCTCTTATTCCCGAAGGTCAGGTGGCTCCACTCAGCGGTGCCATGTTTTATTTAAAACGCGCTGTCTCTGTAACCACTTGTTCTAATTGGCGAGGTAAGGCCAGGTCTCTGGAGCACACAGCTCATTACATTCCGAACGGATTACAAAAACACGTTGAAACAAACCACACAAATGAAGGGTTCAGGCATGCAATATATATGCAGAATTAGACCGCAATATAGAGAGCAATCTGCCGGGAGTGATACAAAATGCTTGCAGGGTTTCCCCTCCAGTGGGAACTAAAACAACCGATCCGAAGCAGACCACCTAGCTGATCGACATCAGGAAATAAACAAGACAGATATTTTTTGACTTCACGTTTAAAACTATAGTGTATGGGTCCTCCATAAATGTCTAGTTGAGGGGTGTTGACAACAGAAGCCTATCACAGGGGAACAACTGATGCAGAATTCAGGAGACAGTCAGTCCAATCTAGGATCCATAGGGGTACAGAATAAAAAGAAGCACCACACTGCTGGATAAGAGTTGGAAATGAAGCCGAATGTTGAAAAATACCACAGCAAAGCTTGTTATGGAGGCAGAATTCAGAAGCTGGTCCTTTAACTTTTTGAGTCCAACCTTCTGCCTCTGCCAACCCCTCAAGCCAGTCAGCAGCAAAAGGGAAACTCTGGGGCTATTTTGATTTCAAACCATGCAAAAGACCCAAAATTGCTTTGTCATTTTTAGGCTATTTAGCAAATTAAGCCATCTTCCCTGCTGACAACCCATGATAAATGCTTAAAGGGACTAGTGAGGGTGCAGGCTGAGGAATGGTCCATCCAGACCCAAATAATACTGCAGAAAAGGGAAGAGATAGCCTGGCCGCCACAAACCTCACCCGGCTTGAGGGGTTAGCAGGAAAAAGCAGCCTCAGCTCGATTCATCCAGGACCACAACTCCAACATGTTTCGCCCTGACCCTGGGGCTTAATCATAGAGATCAGGGTCTGCTGGTGGCATGATGTGAGGGGGTCCAATCTTCGATTGCAGGGGGACGGAGGTCACTATTTTTCTATATAGTTCTTTATATTACTAGAGAGATCTTTAGCAGGAGGTCCCCATTTCTTATATATAGATCTTTATATCACTAGAGGGGTCACCAGCAGGAGGAAGGAGGTCCCGATTCCTCTATATAGATCTTTGTATCACTAGAGGGGTCACCAGCAGGAGGAAGGAGGTCCCAATTCCTCTATATAGATCTTTATATCACTAGAGGGATCACCAGCAGGTGGAAGGAGGTCCTGATTCCTCTATATAGATCTTTATATCACTAGAGGGGTCACCAGCAGGAGCAATGAGGTCCGGATTCCTCTATATAGATCTTTGTATCACTAGAGGGGTCACCAGCAGGAGGAAGGAGGTCCTGAATCCTCTATATAGATCTTTATATGACTTGAGGGATCATAAGCAGAGGGAAGGAGGTCCTGATTCCTCTATATAGATCTTTAGATATCACTAGAGGGATCACTAACAGGATAGGGGGGTCCTGATTTCCCTATGTAGATCTCGAGCGATCATTAGAAGGATCAATAGCAGAAGGAAAGAGGTCCTGAATCCTCTATATAGATCTTTAGATATCACAAGAGGGGTGACCAGCAGGAGGAAGGAGGTCCTGATTCCTCTATAGAGATTTTTATATCTCACTAGAGATATCACCAGTAGGAGGAAAGAGACCCTGATTCCTCTAGACTGACGATTAGACCTTTATTAGAATAATGTGTTCAGCTCTGGAGCCCTCAGCGACAAAAAAAAAATATTAATGAGAGCAATCATCTAGTGACCACCCAAGACTAGACAACACTAGCTTAGATGCAAGCTGGAACTCCAACTGATTTGATTGTAAATCCACGCAGAATATATAGCACACCAGACCAGGTAGGGCCTGATCACATTAACCTAACAATACAAACTGTAAACAGGAATATAATTAACATAGCTAAGTAACAGCCAACATACTGTAAACATCAACCCAATTAAACTAGTAGGCACCTACACAAGCCTAGGTGACTCAGTGCCCACCCATCCAATGCTTTGATGAATCAGAGATCCCACCCCCAGCTCAGACTGTCCGACATCAGTCTACCACTCTGAATACACAAAGTACATTAAACATTATCCTAAGCATAAACACATAACATCCCACAATGGTTCGATAACGCGTAACAATAGTAATAACATCTCCAAGAGATGATAAGACAGGGAGGAGGTACACAATGGGAGAGACATACTTAACAAGGCCCCTGTATCTGGGTGTTTCGGGAGACATGGACCCAAATCTGAAGCAAGGCCCCTCCAAGAGTCCTCCAGGTGCACACCTCCCAAAAAGTAGTGCTCCCTTAAAACCCAGGGCCCATAGCCAGTAGGCAAGAGGACCCCCTGCAGTCCCCTCCAAAAGCCCCTGTCTTATTTGGGTCTGTCACAAATGTCAACTGGCCTATTCAGTCTATAACCCCAGCTGGGGGCTTTTCTGTATAGAATAAGTGAACAGGGAGCAATGTGTGGGCTGCACATGCATCGAGGAGAAGGCGAAGGACTGAAAAGGAAATTAAGAGTTGTTGTGCAGGGCTTGGCAGGTCACACCGTGTATATTGGTGGTAAAAAATGTTCTACAAAAGCCTGGAGGAGACCCAGAGAGGGATAAGTGCACTCAAAGTATACTTCTCTTCTATCTCATACATTACTGGCCAGACTCGCATTTGTACTCTATACAGGAAAATGTCAGGATTCTTGTTGTTGGAGGTTTTTAAAAGTCATAGCAGAGGAGTTGAAAGGCGTCCATGAAAAGGGAAGGATTTGGATAAACCCGGAGACAACACAGCTTCTATGCTTTATATAATGACAAATAAAAGCCTTGGCTGATACTTTGCAGTGGTGAGCCATTAACATTCAGCGTTGCATTGGAATTAGGTGGGATTTTAGCTATTTAGCAGTAATTTGACAGTGAATGAATCTGTGTGTAAATTTGTGAAGTTGGGAAGGTAGGGGGGTGTCAAGGACACGTGACCCCCCCAGATGCATCAAATTATCAGCATTGTCTGTAGAAACGATGCAGACATATTACCTGTAACACAGTGATGTACAAATATAGATAGACATTATATTACTACACAAATTAATGCAGCTATGTAAATGCCAACGTAATATGACATTTACTTTTTAAATGCAGGAAGTGTAAGCACCTTAATTCAGTCCCTTTACAGCAGAGCCCAGACTTAGAGATGAAGTAGCAGTACAAGATGTCAATCATGCTGACAGATGGAGAGTGCAGAATGACAGAGAGAACAGACGTTGGTCTGTTGCATCTCCTTTTACTGTCCAGTCAAAAGTTGGGGGAGGGACAAGACCTGGAAGTGTTACTGAAGTAGCAAAGAAAGATCAGGTCTTGTCAGAACCCGGATCTGAACCTGCAACCTGGGCTGTGTCTGGCAGGATCTCTTCTTTCCACTGGAATGCTGGACAGTTCTCTGGACAATTCCTAGGACAATCTTGCCTTTTACCTTGTTTCTGGTAAACTTTGAACTCTTTGCTCCTTCCATGAACTTCCTATTTAAGCCACGCCTTTGCACTTCCTGTTTGCCAGATTATTGTGCCCTCTCCAGCCAATATTTCGCTCTTGACACTCCTACTGCTGTCTGTCTTCACTTACTTCACTACCACTCATTACCGACCTTTGGCATGCTCCTCGACTACGCTTCTTCTTGATCCCAACCTGCAAGCACTTGTTACCGACCTTTGGCTTATTTACTGACTACGTTTCTGCGTGATCCCAACCTGCTATATCTGCTACTGGATCCTGGCTTGCTCACCTCCTGGTGGGACGATCCTGAGGACAGCAACCTGATACTAACACGCAGCAAAAGCCATCTCCACCATCAGGAGCTCTGGTGAACACTGGTTAGTGCTTAGACCCCGCACCTCAGACGAGCCCGCATCATCCTCCAGGGCGACCTGCTTGTTTACCTATCCTGGGAGCTTCTCTACTACTATAGCTACTGGTCTCCGAGCCTGACTCTGGACCGTCACAGATCTGCTCTGTCAGAAAGCTGACATCCTCAACAGGCTGGCAGCAGCGGTGGTGGCAGGTAAGCTGGCCGGGACAGGGGTGCAGCCACATCTTATGTCAGAATCGTCAAACCGGGCAGCCACATTTGGTAAAAGAAGTGATGTTCCGTGACTCTGTCAGCAGTTAAACACAGTGACGCCCATCTTGGTACACCCTGCACTCAGCCGCAGTAAGCCTGCAGTCACAAGGCGGCGACATCTTGTTACACCCAGCCCATATAGTTCCCTAACTATATGAGCTGGGTGTAACAAGATGTCCACTGCTGCCTTCTGACTGCAGGCTTACTGTGGCTGAGTGCAGGGTGTACCAAGATGGGCGTTGCAGCTTTTGTATTTGCTAGCATTGCAAAATCCTTCCTTTGAATCGTTATTGTCTCATCGATCTCATCATTCATTATTATGCCAGCAATTGCCAATCAGTGCTGCATTTCAGTGCCGCCCATCAGTTCCCATCAATGCCTCCTATCATTGCCTATAAGTGCAAGTAAGATGTGTCAGTGAATTGTCTGTGATAACAGACTGAATAAAGACATCCATGGCCACATCAATAACAGATAATGAGCAGATAAACGCACACCAATTTGTTAGACACTTCTTCATAACCAGCCGGGCATCTGTAAAAACACTAATGAGCACAAGATGGACATTGAGGAAGAGGACCGGCTGTGGTGGGAACATGACGGGGAAGTTCTGAATGTCCTCTACACTGCACCATTCTGAATGTGTGCACAGGAATCTATGTGAGTGTCAGTCTACAAGCACAAGAATGGAGAATGGACATAAATGTTCCTCAGATACTATAAAACAGATGAGATGGGCTATGGAATCTTTATACACTATAAATCCAAGTTTATGGACTCCTGATCGTCACACCATAATGAGTTGTTTGGACATCCCATTCCAAAACCATGGCCATTGATATGGAGTTGACACCCTCAGCATGAATAACATCCTCCACTTTCTGGGAAGGCTTTCCACAAGATTTTGAAGGGTGTCTGTGGGAATTTGTGTCCATTTGTAAGGTCAGGTACTGACTAATGTTGGATGAGAAGACCTGGTTCACACATTGTCCCCACGTTGGGCATCAACAAAAAAAAACCTAACTCACATGTTGGGCCCCAGGTTGGGTACCAATAAAGGACCTAGCTTGTAATTTGTGTTCTAATTCATCCCAGAGCTGTTCAGCAGGGTTGAGGTCAGGGCTCTGTTCAGGATACTCCAGTTCATCCACACCAAACTGGTAAAATCATGTCTTTATGGAGCTGGCTGTGTACACAGAGGAACCAGTCAGTCATTGTGGAACAAAAAAGGGTCTTCACCAAACTATTACCACAAGGTTGGAAGAGCACAATTGTCTACAATGTTTTTGCCGTAGTTTTGAAAGTCTCCCTCACTAGAAACCATGGCCAATAATGTGAAGTTGGTCCCTAACCCTTCCCTTCTTTGTAGCTATGACATGCTCCACTCTTCTGGGAAGGTATTCCACAAGATTTTGGAGGGTGTCCAAGCTGGTCCACTCTGGTCAGCCCATGTCTTTATGGAGCTGGTCCACGCTGGTCAGCCCATGTCTTTATGGAGCTGGTCCACGCTGGTCAGCCCATGTCTTTATGGAGCTGGTCCATGCTGGTCAGCCCATGTCTTTATGGAGCTGGTCCACGCTGGTCAGCCCATGTCTTTATGGAGCTGGTCCACGCTGGTCAGCCCATGTCTTTATGGAGCTGGTCTACGCTGGTCAGCCCATGTCTTTATGGAGCTGGTCCACTCTGGTCAGCCCATGTCTTTATGGAGCTGGTCCACTCTGGTCAGCCTATGTCTTTATGGAGCTGGTCCACACTGGTCAGCCCATGTCTTTATGGAGCTGGTCCACACCAGCAAGACCATGTCTTTATGGAGCTGGTCTAAACTGGTCAGCCCATGTCTTTATGGAGCTGGCTTTGTACACAGGGGCACAGTCATCGTAGAACAGAAAAGGGCCTTCACCAAACTGTTATCACAAGGTTGGAAGAGCACAATTGTCTACAAAGTCTTTGTATTATGTAGCATTAACAAGACCCTTCACTGGAGACACCTGAACTCCATCATTTTGAGGGGGTCAATATACATTTGGCCATATAGTATATCTTCTCTGAGTTATTGTCGATTCTAGTCACATAATGTTTCAGCAGATTCAAATTGTAGGTGACTTTCTGCTAACGCTGTTCTAAATTACAGTTATTAAAGAACCAAGCTGGATCTGGAAATCACTGTAGGAAGTGTTGGCTCATTATTGAGTCTTGGAAGACTGTGTAAAATTCTCAGCAAGGATACTGCGTGGGACTGGCATATATACCCTGTGTTCACGCAGAATACCTCCAAGGACTC
This sequence comes from Lithobates clamitans, assembly GCA_037952925.1. NCBI lineage: Eukaryota > Metazoa > Chordata > Amphibia > Anura > Ranidae > Lithobates > Lithobates clamitans. The sequence goes on from JBBGZY010002019.1 coordinate 26,603, forward strand.
TGATGTCCTCCCATCATTCAAAACACATTCTACCCAAATTCGTTCTACTGTAAATACAAGAGTCTGTGTGAACAGAACATTAGAGTGTAAGTTCCTCTGGTGGAGAGACTGATGTGACTGGCTCAGTGTTCTCTCTACAGCACTGCGGTATATGTCAGGGGTTCATTACGTGTACATCAGAGGGGGTGTTGTATTTGTTTGAATGCCCGATCAAGCTCCAGTATGTGGGTGGAACATTCAGACATCCCCCACAGTTAGAAACACCTCCCTAGGGAACACATTTAACCCCTTGATCGCCCCCTAGTGTTAATCCCATCCCTGCCAGTGTCATTTATACAGTAATCAGTGCATTTTTATAGCACAGATCACTGTATAAATGTCACTGATCCCAAAAAAGTGTCAAAAGTGTCCGATCTGTCATGCCGCAATCCCGCTAAAAAAATGGCTGATCACCACCATTACTAGTAAAAAAAAATAATAATAATAAAAATGCCATAAATCTATCCCCTATTTTGTAGACACTATAACAACTTGCGCAAACCAATCAATATACGCTTATTTGGAATTTTTTACCAAAAATATGTAGAATACATATCGGCCTAAACTGGATGAAGAAATTTGTTCTTTTACCCTTTTTTTGGGATATTTATTATAGCAAAAAGTAAAATATTTTTTTTTTTCAAAATTGACGCTTTTTTTATAGCGCAAAAAAATAAAAACCGCAGAGGTGATCAAATACCACCAAAAGAAAGCTCTATTTGTGGGAAAAAAAAGGACGTCAATTTTATTTGGGTACAGCGCCGCACGACCGCGCAATAGTTAAAGCGACGCAGTGCCGAACCGCAAAAAATGGCATGGTCGTTAAAGTGATTGTAAAGCTACGTTCTCTACGTTTTTTTTTTGTAAATAACAATCATGGTATACTTACCTCCACTGTGCAGTTCGTTTTGCACAGAGTGGCCCCGATCCTCGACTTCTGGGGTCCCCCGGCGGCGCTGGTAGTTCCTCCCAACATCGTATAACCCCCTAGGAGAAGCGCTCTCCTGGGGAGGGGGGTGTTTCTCTGCAGGCGCTCTCCTGAGTCCAGCATTTGCGTCCATAGACGCAGAATGCCAGACTCGGCCCCGCCCCCCCACGTCATTGGATTTGATTGACAGCAGCGGGAGCCAATGGCTCTAACTTTTTATTTTATGGGTAAGCCAGTAAAAGTCACAGAATGCACAGAGAAAGAACAGGGAACTATAGACAGGTACTTACCCGCAAAACACTTAGAACAGAGATTCATCGTCTTGCTGGACCTGAGAGAGAAAAGAAACAATATTAAAGTCACAATTACTGTCATTTTTTAAATAGAAACAAAAGGTAGGAAATAAATAGAGGAACTCATATACTGAATACTATCATTACCGGTATTAAATTCCATACAGTTACCAGAATACTTTTTTACATTTTTCCGGCAATTTTGGACCTTTAAAGCTGAGAGACGATTTTGGTGGTCAAGGTCAAGTTGTATTAATGTGGTCATGAAAAGTAAAGACTTGTTATGTGATAGGGCACATCTAGAAATGCTAATTGTGCCTGAGCCTAGGCACTCCTGTTCTGTAGCCTCATAGCTGTATACACGCAGTCAGATAATATCGCAAGCACGGCCGCACCAAACTGATATTCTCACTAGAATTGAAGTGAGATTTTGTGACATCATCATTGTGCTGTTCACTGTTTTCCTTGCTGGAGGGGAAGCTGTACCCTGAGGACCTGCAGTGCAAGAATCTCCCTGCTACTTTCATTCTGTGGATCTGTACTTCCTTCACCTCTATCATAGCACCACCAGTAATCAGGGGGGCAGATGTGACATGAGGAAGCCAAGCCCCGCTTCTCTACCAAGGTGGTCACCTTCACAATTCAAAACAAGGTATGATAAGTCAGTAATGGGAGAAAGATCAACAGCAGAGAGGCCACAGGTGATACTGGTAACTAGTCTTTAACTCTCTGTTTTAGACACACGTTTCAGTAAAAAAAAAGAAGAAAAGAAAATACAGATCACTCGAAAGAATCAGAGTTAGCGTTAAAGTAGGTGTGAATTCAGCCTCCACATTCTTAACAACCACCGTGGTAGGAAAATCGAGGAAAGCTGGAAGCCGCACACCGGTGTAATGATGAATGCTTTTAATAATAAAAATCTAAAACATAAAGGAACACAAAACACTACAGCAGAAGCGTACAGAAACAGCTGACGCGTTTCACGCTCACGATGAGTGCTTACTCATAGCTATAGCTTTTTATTAATAAAAGCATTCATCGGTGTGCGGCTTCCAGCTTTCCTCGATTTTCCTGCTTCATCTTGCATCAGCCAGCACCTGGGACTCTTCCCCTTTGAAGGATAAAACTACACTGGCTTTTATCTCCACTGGTTTGTGCCACCTGAGCGGTGGGACCCTTCTTAACCTCTGTGGTAGCTTCATGTTCCACCAAAATACCTTTTTTCTGTTCTTTTAGTTATGGTCATGTGACCACTATATCATTTGTGTGTTCTGGAGGTCAAAAGGATGGGGGGGGGGGGGTTGGGGGGGAGACCGCTAATTAAAATCGTCTGCGTCCGCTGTGTGCAGCTGTTCTATTAACAGTGAGACTCCTACAAGGTGTCAACTAGGTTCTTCAGGGGCTGGGCAGGTGGGAGAGTCACCCCCCTGACTAGATGCCTGCAGGAAAGCTTTTGTATGGCGTCTTTGTCGTTACTATGACTGGAGGTGCTGCGAATGTCTGCCAATGCTACTATGTGCCTGAACCCATGGTTTGCGTTGACGGGATGGAACAGGAAGGAGAAGAGCATAAGAATCCTGGTAGGATTACCAGATACTTACATTTGATTGGCTGGCACAAAATATAGCAAAACATGAATTCGGCAGCTTAAAGTGACACAAACCATATCCTTTTCTCTAAAAACAATCCCTACACATCCACTACTTAACGGTCCTGTAATCCAGTTTTCATGAAATCATTTTTTTAAGTTTTTTCTGCCTCCTTAAAGCATCCTCTGTGAGCTTCCGAATGTCTTCTTTTCCCCTCACTTCTGTTTGTTTACAATGAGCAGTGCACAACTCTATGCACACTACACTTCCCATAGTCCATAGCCCACAGGTTATAGGCTGTAGTCCACAGGGCTGGTGCAAGGATTTTTGACACCCTAGGCGAAACCTAATTTTGCCGCCCCCTGGCTCCACCCCCGACTCCACCCCCTTTTCCCTGCCCATGTACATCCCCACCTTTTTAATGAAGTGCCCATCAAATGCAGCCTCACCAGCGCCCATAAAATGCAGCCTCACCAGCGCCCATCAATGCAGCCTCACCATCACCCACCAATGAATGCTTGCTTGCTTTCATTCATTCGGGAGTCGGGACACAGACACAGTCCTCCGCCACAGCTGTGCCCCTGACACTGTGCGAAGAGAGCGGCGGCTGCCTGCTGATGCTGAGACTTAGTTGCTTGCTGCAGAGAGAAGAGAGTAGTAACACCAGTGGCCAGGCGCCCAAGGCAGCAGTGCGCCCTAGGCGACTCCCTAGTTTGCCTAGTTGTAGCACCGGCCCTGGTAGCCCATAGCTCACAGGTCATAGCCCACAGGCCAAAGCCCGACGAAGGAGCAAGCAAAGGATGGCTACATTATTACATACACTGAGGATCATGGAGAAGGAATGTAGCCACAGCCCAAAGCCTTCTGGCCATAGCCCGTATCCCAAAGACCACAAAAGCAAGAGAAGGTGGCTACATTCCTATATATACACTGGGGACCATGGACAAGAAATGCAGGCACCCTCTAAATCGGCCCATAGCCCATAGGCCACAGTCCATATCCCACAGAAGGAGCAATCAAGAGAAGGTACCTACATTCTTCCTTACACTGACTATGGAGGAGGAATGTATCCACCCTCTAATCAGCCCATAGTTCACAGGCCACAGCCCATTGCCCACAGCACGCAGCTCAGAGAAGGAGCAAGCAAGAGAAGGCGGCTACATTTCTACATACACTGGAGACCACAGAGAAGAAATGTAGCCACCCTCTAAATCAGCCCATAGCCCACAGGCCACAGTCCTTAGCCCACAGGCCACAGTCCTTCACCCAGAGAAGGAACAACCAAAGGAAGATTGATACATTCTTATATACACTGACCACGGAGAAGGAATGTAGCCACCCTCTAATCGGCCCATAGCTTGCAGGCCACTGCCCACAGCCCATAGTCTAAAGGTCACAGTCCATAGTCTAAAGGTCACAGCCCATAGTCCACAAGCCACAGTCCACAGGCCACAGCCCATAGCCCACAGAAGGAACAAGCAAGAGAAGGCGGCTACATTTCTATATACAATGGGGACCACAGAGAAGGAATGTAGCCACCCTCTAATTGGAAATTGTATCACAAAAAAAAAGGAATTTGGAGATTTGGAGTCGGCTGAGAACAACAGAAGGGGCATTTTTGGATTAGGAAAAATACTGCAATATGATTTTCCTATCTTTTTTTTTTTTAACCAGAGTTTTACTGTCACTTAAAAGTTCAGTTTGGAATTGATTGGAGTAAGCTTATTTTTTATGTTTACACACACCATAACATTTACTATTTCTTGCATGGCAGGCTTTGCTGGAGAAGTAGAGTTCCTTTAAGGACTTTATCGATGTTATATAAGTAGCTGAGCTCCTTTTTTTTCCCATTTTGAACAAACATAGAATTAAAGTAAAAAAAAAAAAAAAACTACATAAAAACCACTGCGTTAAACAAACCCCCCTCCCGTTCTCAAACAAGGCAGACGCCGGGGATTTGGCGCAGGAAGACGGTTAATAGGAGATCGGCCTCGCACTCCCCGACGCTCGTGAATGACTTCCACTTATTACACAAGCGGCTGAAGCACCGGACGGCCATTGTAAGGAGGTTTAATAACAGTACTTTAAAAAAAAACTGTAAAGGTAAAACACGAGCGCATTTGTCAGATCGGAGAAAGAACAAGTTTCACGCGGTGCCAAATGGGCTTTTTATGTTGGCGCTCCAATCCTGGCACCAAATTGCAAGATACAAAAAGCGTTCACATAAATATTTGGAGTGTGTGTGTCGGGCTGAAGGAACAGGCGGACTCGTCATGACACAGGCTGCCCGGCGTGAGGCAAAACAGCAACGCAATTTCTTTGTTGCAAAATTTGTTCTTATACAATTAACGATTTGATCACATGATTGGAAGTCCAGATGCATATTCATTAAAAATCTTTATTTGTACTTTCAAATACTGCTAATATACGGTGAGGGGAAAAAAGTATTTGACCCCCTTCTGATTTTATCTGTTTGCCCACTGACAAAGAAACGATCAGTCTAATATTTTTTTTGGTCGATTAATTTTAAGAGTGAGAGACAGAACAAAAATATCCAGAAAAACACATTTCAAAAAAGTTATAAATTGATTTGCATTTTAATGAGTGAAATAAGTATTTGATCCCCTATCAATGAGCAAGATTTCTGTCTCCCAGGTGTCGTTTATACAGGTAACAAGCTGAGATTAGGAGCACTCTCTTAAAAGGGAGTGCTCCCATTCTCAGCTTGTTTCCTGTATAAAAGACACCTGTCCACAAAAGCAACCAATCGATTAGATTCCAATCTCTCCACCATGGCCAAGACCAAAGAGCTGTCCAAGGATGTCGAGGACAAGATTGTAGACCTACACAAGGCTGGAATGTGATACAAGACCATCGCCAAGCAGCTTGGTGAGAGGGTGATAACAGTTGGCTGTGATTATTCCCAAATGGAAGAAACACAAAATAACTGTCACTCTCCCTCAGTCTGGGGCTCCATACAAGATCTCACCTCGTGGAGTTTCAATGATCATGAGATTGGAGAGGAATCAGCCCAGAACTACACGAGAGAATCTTCTCAATGATTTCAAGGCAGCTGGGACCATAGTCACCAAGAAAACAATTGGTAACAAATTACACTGTGAAGGACTGAAATTCTGCAGCCCCCACAAGGTCCCCCTGTCTGAAGTTTGATGATGAACATCTGAATGATTCAGAGGAGAACTCGGTGAAACTGTTGTGGTCAGACGAGACCAAAATCAAGCTCTTTGGCGTCAACTCAACTTGTCGTGTTGAGGAGGAGGAGGAGGAATGCTGCCCATGACCCCAAGAACACCATCCCCCACTGTCAAACATGGAGGTGGAAACATTATTCTTTGGGGGTGTTTTTCTGCTAAGGGGACAGGACAACTTCACTGCATCAAAGGACGATGGACAGGGGCCCCATGTACCATCAAATCTTGGGTAAGAACCTCCTTCCCTCAGCCAGGGCATTAAAAATGGGTCATGGATGGGTATTCTAGTATTATGGTGACCCAAAACAAAAAAGATCCTACTGACCTCAGTGCACCCCAGAGCATCCTATGTCACTTAGTGACCTATTGACCCCAGTGAACCAAAGGCAGCCTGTATCACCTAGTGACCCCAGTGCACCCCAAAACATCCTGTATCACCTAGTGACCCCAGTGCACCCCAAAACATCCTGTATCACCTAGTGACCCCAGTGCACCCCAAAACATCCTGTATCACCTAGTGACCCCAGTACATGCTGTGAATCCAGTGCAGCACCCCAGAGCATCATGTGCCACCTAAAGTCTCCAATGCACTCCATGATTCCAGTGCACTCAAAAAGATCCTGTATCGCCTACTGACTCCAATGTACCCTATGACTCCAGTGTACCCCAGAGCATCCTATGTCACCTAGTGACCCCAGTGCACCGAAGACATCCTGTATCACCTAGTGACCACAGGGCATCCTGTTTCACCTAGTGACCCCAGTGCACCCCTAAAACATTTGGTATCACCTAGTGACCCCAGTCCATGCTGTGAATGCAGTGCACCCCAGAGCATCCTATGTCACCTCTCTCCAATGCACCCCATGACCCAGTGCACCCCAAAACATCCTGTATCACCTAGTGACCCCAGAGCATCATGTGTCACCTAATGTCTCCAATGCACCCCAAAAGATGCTGCATCACCTAGTGACCCCAATGCACCCTATGACTCCAGTGCACCCCAGAGCATCCTATATCACCTAGTGACCTATTGACTCCTGTGCCCCCAAAACATCCTGAATCATCTACTAACCACAGTGCATGCTAGGGCATCCTGTGTCACCTAGTGACCCCTGTGCACCCCAAAACATCCTTTGCCATCTAGTGGCCCTAATGAACCCTGTGACTCCAGTACTCCCCCAGAGCATCCTGTATCACTTCGTGACGCCAGTGCACCCTGTAACTCCAGTGGATCCCATATAATCCTGTGTCCCGTAGTGACCCCAATGCACTCATGTACATCATAGGGAGTCCAGTGCACCCCAGAACATTTTAGGTAATCTAGCAATTCCTAGTGCACCCCATGACTCCAGTGCACCCCAGAGCATACTGTGCCCTTTAGTGACTCCACTGCACCCTGTATGCCCGTTGACTCCAGTGCACCTTGGAGCATCTTCTGATGTCTTCAGGCAGTCTTTAGAACTTGCTGCAGGTGCGACCCTGCAATCAACTGGACTGTTCCAATCTCACTAGATACGGACCCCTGTCCATGAGAAAACGACCTCGTCCTTTATTTTTATGTCCCGCTTGCACGCTCTGAACCGGAAATAATGTTTTCATGTCAGTTTGCAGAACAGCAACTCGAATTATGATAAAAAGAGTGATGCGTGTTTGGAGCGTGCCACCAGGAATATAGAGACCTCGGCTGGCCCAGGTGTCATTATGATAACGTGTGGAACACTTGTAGACGTCATTCAATTCTCTGATGTATTAGGAAGGATCAGGCCATGCTTTGCCGCCATGGGGAGGGGGATGGGGGTTACCTTGTAAAGTTCTTACCCATGGATACTGAGATGTATATTTTGTACCGGGGGGGGGGGGGTTACTGCTCATAGCTGGTATACATGTGCACTGGATCTGCACAAGTTTACTGTAAATTGTATATTTGGATTCTTTTAACAATCTGGCTGCTGTTGCTTTAGCACAAAAAAAGCTGAAGTTTGATGTGCATATATTTACCCTCCCCGCTCCTCCCCCCTCTCATCAATGTGTTGTAACCAGAAAAAAAAATGTTGTTACTTTAGTGTTACTTTATATATGTGTAGCTGGAAACAGAAGAGCTAAAGAGATAAGAATATATCATCTTTATACTTCTATTGGTTTAGGACACTGGGCATGCTACACACGGCCAAAAAAACCTTCTTAAGGCGTGTGTAGCATATCGGGTCCTTTTGTCTTCACATTTGCTTCTAGTTGCAATTCCCCGATCCTAAAATAAAAGCCGGGGAAATATACCGTAGCTGCTTCTGTCAAGAAAGGCCATCTGCCACAGTGTTTCTGCTCCAACTACAAATAGAGAGGTACAAAGTACTTGTGTATAAACATTGATGAGACAGGAGATAGAGAGATATAAAGTAACATTGTATCTCTCTCTGGTGTCTGAACAATGTTACTTTGTATCTCTCCATCTCCTGTCTGAAGAATACTTGTAAACAATGTTACCATGTACCTCTCTCTATAGCCTGTATGATCAATGTTTATAAACAATGGTACTTTGCATCTCTTTATCTCCCATCTGATCAAAGTTTATAAACAATGTTACTTTGTATCTATGACAAAGGAGCGCGGCTGCTGTGTCATCTGCAGCGTGCATGCTTGTGAAACGCGTCAGGAACCAGTGACATCATCCTCCCTCACCTCCTCACCATCTGTGCTTCAAGCCTCGCCTTGAATTTTACTCCACCGTGGCTAGCTTCTCATACAGCGGTACAGTGAGCACAAGCCCTCTCCCATGAAGGGATCACAGGATTAAATTGTCTGCCGATGACCCCTTCCCCTTTGCTGGGACCTCTTTTTATGTGGCTGTGAAACACTTCCTAAAAATGAGTTGCCATTTTCTGAAGTGCCAATTAAAATTTTCACAAATCTACACCCAGTGGCGCCTCTCCCCTTGTCTCGTTACTTTGCATCTCTCTCTCCTGTCTGATCAATGTTTATAAACAATGTTACTTTGTATCTCTCTATCTCCTGTCTGATCAATGTTTATAAACAATGTTACTTTGTATCTCTCTATCTCCTGTCTGATCAATGTTTATAAACAATGTTACTTTGTATCTCCCTATCTCCTGTCTGATCAATGTTGACAATGTTTATAGAACATTTAATAACGCAGGGAGAGCAATTTCAATTCTCTTTTTAATATATTCAGAAATCCAGTCTTATACATAACCCCCCCCCCCCCATACCCCTATTATTTGGTTTACATACCCCCCAGGGTTATACATACACAGGGTTGTGAACTCCATCTCTAACCATCTTCTATGTAAAGTAAAAAATAAATGAATAGTTCTTTTTTCATTTTTCACGCTCGCTGTCTGTGGCGTTGTATCTCAGATATATAAAATGTACACAGAACGCACACACTGCCACATTGTAGCTATAGATAAAAGAAGTAATTCAGCCCAAAAAATAAACAGTGACTGACTACAAACAGTCTTTCTTCTGTTTAATCAAAGGCCGAGAGAACAAGAGGAAGAGAGAAAAAGCCAAGAGATGATCCCCGAACTCCTCCACCAGCGCACAATCCGAGAGCGACCGAAGTTCGCCCGGAATTATTATGAAGAAGCCGCGCTCCTGTGGAGGACTCTGACTTCCTACATTACCGGACTGTCTCTAAAAATATACCCCGCAAGAAAAGTCCGATGACAAAGTGACTTCCTCCACCGGCCTGTATAGAAATGACGAGAACGCCTTGGAAACAGATAACAGGCCAATAACGAGACACAGAAAATCCTAATCAACCCATTAACTAGTTGTACTGCAGGCCGGGCGACGTACAGTGCCTTGATAAAAAGTATTCATACCCCTTGAAAAGTTCCACATGTTGTCATGTTACAACCAAAAACATAAATGTATTTTATTGGGATTTTATGTGATAGACCAACACAAAGTTGCTCATAATTATGAAGTGGAAGGAAAATGATAAATGGTTTTCAAAGTGTTTTACAAATAAATATGTGAAAAGTGTGGGGGGTACATTTGTATGGTGCCCCCCGGAGTCAATACTTTGTAGAACCCCCTTTTCTCTACAATTACAGCTGCAATTTTTTTTGGGGATGTCTCTACCAGCTTTGCACATCTAGAGAGGGACATTTCTGTCCATTCTTCTTTGTAAAATATCTCAAGCTCTGTCAGATTGGATGGAGAGCGTCTGTGAACAGCAATTTTCAAGTCTTGCCACAGATTCTCAATGTGATTTAGGTCTGGACTGTGACTGGGCCATTCTAACACATGAATATACTTTGATCTAAACCATTCCATTGTAGCACTGGCTGTATGTTTCGGGTCGTTGTTCTGCTGGAAGGTGAACCTCCGCCCCAGTCTCAAGTCTTTTGCAGACTCTAAACAGGTTTTCTTATAAGATTGTCCTGTATTTGGCTCCATCCATCTTCCCATCAACTCTGACCAGCTTCCCTGTCCCTGCTGAAGAAAAGCATCTCTGACAACATGATGCTGCCACCACCATGTTTCACAGTGGGGATGGTGTGTTCAGGGTGATGTGCAGTGTTAGTTTTCCTCCACACATAGCATTTTGCTTTTAGGCCAAAAAGTTCATTTTTGGTCTCATCTGACCAGAGCACCTTCTTCCCCATGTTTGCTGTGTCCCCCACATGGCTTCTCACAGACTACAAATAGGACTTCTTATGACTTTCTTTCTCCAATGTCTTTCTTCTTGTCACTCTTCCATAAAGGGCAGATTTGTGGAGAACACGACTAATAGTTGTCCTTGACAGATTCTCCCACCTGAGCTGTGGATCTCTGCAGCTCCTCCAGAGTTACCATGGACCTCTTGGCTCTTCTCTGATGAATGCTCTCCTTGCCCGGCCGGTCAGTTTAGGTGGACGGCCATGTCTTGGTAGGTTTGCGGTTGGTCCATACTCTTTCCATTTTCCGATGATGGATTGAACAGAGCTCTGTGAGATGTTCAAAGCTTGGGATATGTTTTTATAACCTAACCCAGCTTTATACTTCTCCACAACTTTATCCCTGACCTGTCTGGTGGGTTCCTTGGCCTTCATGATGCTGTTTGTTCACTAAGGTTCTCTAACAAACCTCTGAAGGCTTCACAGAACAGCTGTATTTATACTCAGATTAAATTACACACAGGTGGACTCTATTTACTACTTAGGTGACTTCTGAAGGCAATTGGTTCCACTTGATTTTAGTTAGGGGTATCAGAGTAAAGGGGGCTGAATACAAATGCCCCCCCACACTTTTCAAATATTTCTAAAAAATGTGAAAAACCATTTATCATTTTCCTTCCACTTCACAATTATGAGCCACTTTGTGTTGGACTATCACATAAAATCCCAATAAAATACATTTATGTTTTTGGTTGTAAAATGAAAAAATGTGGAAAATGTCAAGGGGTATGAATACTTTTTCAAGGCACTGTACCTGCCATTCTTTGGCATGCTCCCGCCCCCTGCTGACCTATTTTTTATTTGACACAGCAAAAGTTTGGCAGCAGATTTCAGCCAATGAATTTGGTTGAAGTCAGCTGATAGGCTGTGGCAAATCACACACAGAATTCTGTGTTTACAAAAACACAGAACTCAGCGGTCTGGCTTTTTTGAAAAAACAGCCAGATAGTTAGGTAAAAGCAGCAGCACACATTACATATTGTTAGGAACATAGTTAACCTTTTGATTACCCCTTGCCTGCATATCCTTCTCAGGAGGCAGCTGGGAGGAACTGGTAGTGTAGCCATCACAGGAGGCAGCTGGGAGGTACTGGTAGTGTAGCCTTCTCAGGGGGCAGCTGGGAGGTACTGGTAGTGTAGCCTTCTCAGGAGGCAGCTGGGAGGTACTGGTAGTGTAGCCTTTGCAGGAGGCAGCTGGGAGGTACTGGTAGTGTAGCCTTCTCAAGAGGCAGCTGGGAGGTACTGGTAGTGTAGCCTTTGCAGGAGGCAGCTGGGAGGTACTGGTAGTGTAGCCTTTGCAGGAGGCAGCTGGGAGGTACTGGTAGTGTAGCCTTCTCAAGAGGCAGCTGGGAGGTACTGGTAGTGTAGCCATCACAGGAGGCAGCTGGGAGGTACTGGTAGTGTAGCCTTCTCAGGAGGCAGCTGGGAGGTACTGGTAGTGTAGCCATCACAGGAGGCAGCTGGGAGGTACTGGTAGTGTAGCCTTCCCAGGGGGCAGCTGGGAGGTACTGGTAGTGTAGCCTTCTCAGGAGGCAGATGGGAGGTACTGGTAGTGTAGCCATCACAGGAGGCAGCTGGGAGGTACTGGTAGTGTAGCCTTCTCAGGGGGCAGCTGGGAGGTATTGGTAGTGTAGCCTTCTCAGGAGGCAGCTGGGAGGTACTGGTAGTGTAGCCTTCTCAGGAGGCAGCTGGGAGGTACTGGTAGTGTAGCCATCACAGGAGGCAGCTGGGAGGTACTGGTAGTGTAGCCATCACAGGAGGCAGCTGGGGGGTACTGGCAGTGTAGCCTTCTCAGGAGGCAGCTGGGAGGTACTGGTAGTGTAGCCATCACAGGAGGCAGCTGGGGGGGTACTGGTAGTGTAGCCATCACAGGAGGCAGCTGGGAGGTACTGGTAGTGTAGCCATCTCAGGAGGCAGCTGGGAGGTACTGGTAGTGTAGCCTTCTCAGGAGGCAGCTGGGAGGTACTGGTAGTGTAGCCATCATAGGAGGCAGCTGGGAGGTACTGGTAGTATAGCTATCACAGGAGGCAGCTGGGGGGTACTGGTAGTGTAGCCTTCTCAGGAGGCAGCTGGGAGGTACTGGTAGTATAGCTATCACAGGAGGCAGCTGGGGGGTACTGGTAGTGTAGCCTTCTCAGGAGGCAGCTGGGAGGTACTGGTAGTGTAGCCTTCTCAGGAGGCAGCTGGGAGGTACTGGTAGTGTAGCCTTCTCAGGAGGCAGCTGGGAGGTACTGGTAGTGTAGCCTTCTCAGGGGGCAGCTGGGAGGAACTGGTAGTGTAGCCATCACAGGAGGCAGCTGGGAGTTACTGGTAGTGTAGCCATCACAGGAGGCAGCTGGGAGGTACTGGCAGTGTAGCCTTCTCAGGAGGCAGCTGGGAGGTACTGGTAGTGTAGCCATCACAGGAGGCAGCTGGGAGATACTGGTAGCATGGCCTTGCCACAAGGCAGCGTAGCCTTTGAACGAGGCAGCTTGAAGGCACTGGTAGTGTAGACCAATGTTTCTCAACTCCAGTCCTCAAGTACCCCCAACAGGTCACGTTTTCAGGATTTCCCTCAGATGAAACGGCTGTGGTAATTACTAAGGCAATGAAATTGATCAAGAAGATGTGTTTATTCAGTGACTCCTCATAGTTGTACACTTACAATAAAAACTTATGTTAAAAGTATAAATAGAATTATAAAGATGAAGTCGATCCCTCCTGATATACCTCTATACCGCTACAGCGGTGTTCCCGGGTGAGGCAAACTGGGGAGTCGGCAGCGTGATTCAGTAGTGTGGGTTGCTGTGTGATCAGGCCTTCGTCAGAAAGCAATGAGGAAACTAGTCAAGGCCTGATCACGCAGCAACCCACACTACTGAATCACGCTGTCGGCTCTTTAGTTTGCCTCACCCGGGAACGCCGCTGTAGCGGTATAGAGGTATATCAGGAGGGATCGACTTCATCTTTATAATTCTATTTATGCTTTTTACATATGTTTTTATTGTAAGTGTACAACTATGAGGAGTCACTGAATAAACACATCTTTTTGAAAAATTGGATTACCCTATGTGCACCCTTTTTTTCTGCTTGTAACAAGCAATATATAGATGGAAAGATTCAGTGATTGCTGATTATAGCCACCTGACATCCATACACCTACCCACCAATATTGGATGAAGATTCACAGAGCCTTGCTGACAACACACCCAAAGATATGCAGTATATCCAGTAAGTGAACTTCCTTTGGGGGATTGTTATACAAGTATCACGGAGATGGTTAATCGTCTGGATGAATGAATTATAACTTGCCTCTAATTCTTTTCTTCTGGAGTGGATCACATTTAATCTCTTTTTTTGCATTTTTGCTTCCTATTTTATCAAAAGTGGACTGTGCATCAAGTCTAAAGACTCTTGGATTTTATAAGCGCTATTAGTGTTTTAAATATTTATATTTGAACACATTTTTTGATATATTCTTTTATAGTAGCAGCTTTGTAGATATTGTATCTTTACCGTGAGCGCTGAGGGGGAGATATTTACCATTGTTTGATCATTTCCCATTTGTTTGTCAATGAAATTGATCAACTCACCTGTGCAAAAAATGGAGAGCCTGAAAACATGACCTGTTGGGGTTACTTGAGGACTGGAGTTGAGAAACATTGGTGTAGACTTTGATGCTAGGTGCAGTCTGGGCATAGGGCAGGGCTTCTAGAGGGTAGCTCTTATCTCCAAGTCTGTTCTTGGGGATAAATTGCAACCATGAATGAGCGTGGCTACAGCACCAAGGTGGCATCACACTCATTTTGTAGCCAGTTCCACACTTCCTCCAGGCCCAAAACAGTAGGTCTATACCTGTGTATGGACCTGAGGCTGGGAAAAACAAAGAAAGAGCCTGTGCAATACACCCACAACACACTGCTCATGGGTAGAATGCTCTTAAGGCTTCATTCCAAAAAATTGTAAATTCACATTGATCATCAAATCTATGTTACTGCATTTACTACTTTTTGCAAATGGTGGACAAAGCCCCTAAAACCCAACTGATGAGCAGTGGTCTCTCTGGTCTCTCTGCCTGAGGTCTGACTTGCCTTATGCTGGGCCAGAGTGCTCTCAAATCAGCAGAGAGCATAAGCTTTGCTTATTACAGAACTGCTGGAAGGGAGCAGAAAGGGGAGCTGGTGATCTGAGCTTCTAAGTCACTGCTGGGAGGGGGAAACTGAACTGAGGGAACTGGGAAGCTCAGTTACTACTAGAGGAGGGCAGGCTGACCTGTTGGGTCGCTGCTGGAAGGGGACAGCTGAGCTGCTGAGTCACAACTAGGAGGGTTATGGGAGAGCTAAGTTACTGCTAGTAGGAGTAGGGGAAAGCTGACCTGCTGAGTTGCTGCTGGGAAGGGGGAGCTGAACTTCTGAGTTACTACTAGGAGGGGTAGAGGGGAGCTGAGTTGCTGAGTCAGCATGGGAATAGAGAGCTGATGTGCTAAATTGCTGCTGGGAGGGAACAGCTGAGCTGCTGAGTCACTAATAGGAGGGTTAGGGGGGAGCTGACCTCCCAAGTGGCTGCTGGAAGGGGGGAACTGAGCTGTTGGGACACTACTAGAAGAGTTAGGGGGGAGCTGAGTCACTACTAGAAGAAGTAGGGGGAAGCTGAACTAGGAGGGTTAGGGGGGAGCTGAACTAGGAGGATTAGAGGGGAGCTGAGTCACTACTAGAAGTACAGGGAAGCTGAACTAGGAGAGTTAGGGGGGAGCTGAGTCACTACTAGAAGAAGTAAGGAGAAGCTGAACTAGAAGGGTTAGGGGGAAGCTGAACTAGGAGGATTAGGGGGCAGCTGAGTCACTACTAGAAGAAGTAGGGAGAGGCTGAACTAGGAGGGTTAGGGGAGAGCTGAGTCACTGCTAGAAGAAGTAGGGAGAAGGTGAACTAGGAGGATTAGGGGAGAGCTGAGTCACTACTAGAAGAAATAGGGGGAAGCTGAACTAGGAGGGTTAGGGAGGAGCTGAGTCACTACTAGAAGAAGTAGGGAGAAGCTGAACTAGGAGGGTTAGGGAGGAGCTGAGTCACTACTAGAAGAAGTAGGGGGAAGCTGAACTAGGAGGGTTAGGGAGGAGCTGAGTCACTACTAAAAGAAGTAGGGAGAAGCTGAACTAGGAGGGTTAGGGAGGAGCTGAGTCACTACTAGAAGAAGTAGGGGGAAGCTGAACTAGGAGGGTTAGGGAGGAGCTGAGTCACTACTAAAAGAAGTAGGGAGAAGCTGAACTAGGAGGGTTAGGGGAGAGCCGAGTTACTACTAGAAGAAGTAGGGAGAAGCTGAACTAGGAGGGTTAGGGAGGAGCTGAGTCACTACTAGAAGAAGTAGGGGGAAGCTTAACTAGGAGGGTTAGGGAGGAGCTGAGTCACTACTAAAAGAAGTAGGGAGAAGCTGAACTAGGAGGGTTAGGGGAGAGCCGAGTCACTACTAGAAGAAGTAGGGAGAAGCTGAACTAGGAGGGTTAGGGGAGAGCCAAGTCACTACTAGAAGTAGGGGGAAGCTGAACTAGGAGGGTTAGGGAGGAGCTGAGTCACTACTTGAAGAATTAGGGGGAAGCTGAACTAGGAGGGTTAGGGGGGAGCTGAGTCACTACTAGAAGAAGTAGGGGAAAGCTGAACTAGAAGGGTTAGGGGGGAGCTGAGTCACTACTTGAAGAAGTAGGGAGAAGCTGAACTAGGGGGGTTAGGGAGGAGCTGAGTCACTACTAAAAGAAGTAGGGAGAAGCTGAACTAGGAGGGTTAGGGGAGAGCCGAGTTACTACTAGAAGAAGTAGGGAGAAGCTGAACTAGGAGGGTTAGGGAGGAGCTGAGTCACTACTAGAAGAAGTAGGGGGAAGCTGAACTAGAAGGGTTAGGGGGGAGCTGAGTCACTACTAGAAGAAGGGTAGGGGAAAGCTGACCTGCTGAGTTGCTGCAGGGAGGGGAAAGCTGAGCTGCTGAGTTACTACTAGGAGGGGTAGTGGGCAGCTTACCTGCTGAGTCAGCGTGGGAATGTGGATGGTAGCGCTCTGCATAGAGACCACTGCTCACTCACAAGGGCCCTTCTCTGCCTCACTTAGGGAGTCACTGGGGGGGGTGGACCTCTGTAGAGAAACCACTGCTTCCTCACAAGGGCCCTTCTCTGCAGAACACTGGCAGGGGACAGGCTTTTCTTCTCAGGCTGCATCTGCTTTCTAAAGATAACAAACTAATACACTCTGCACACTTGATGACCCTCGAATGTAAAACAAATGTTTAAACAGATCACTACGGAGAAGGCCTCACATTTGCTAGACTATCAATAGATTAAAAAGCTCAACATTTGGAGCCGATATGCACCAGAGAACTTTTTCTAGCACACGGAACACTTCCACACGTCGGTGATATTTCCTTTGAAGTGTTACTTGGTTGGGAGGCTCAGTCATTGGGCTTTATGGAAACTCCGCTGTCTTTTGAAGGTGGCGGAGGAGATCAATGCAGCGTTTCTCGGGGACCGTATAGAAAAAGCTCCCTTTAAAGGGCACCATATTGTTCCGAAGGCTGAGCTATTCTTTCTGCAGATGTCAAAAGAGAAGCTCCCCCCCCCCCCTCCATCTAAACTGGGCAAAAAGAAAGAAAGAAGGCGAGGAGTTAACCTTTCAGGAACAAAAGGCGGCAGAGTGAGGGAGGGCCGGAGCTGGACCCGGACCCGGAGTCGGGCGGTATTCAGCTATTCATAATAGATCCCGTCGATATGTTTGTGTGGAAAGACTGCGCGCTCCGCTGGAGGATTCGCCTTCAATAGAAGAATTCTCTGTCCATTCACAACTTAAAGATAGACGGTAAAAGTCACCGGGAACGCGAGGGCATTGTGAGGAGTGTGACGGACGGAGATATGGAAAGTTCTGTCTGATGATCCGTGTCGAATTACTGGATCCGTGCGGCCACGCGCGGGACGCAACAACGGCAAAGACCTTACAGAAGAATGAGAAGAAATCTCTGACTGTCCATCGCTATAGAAGGAATGGTGGGCTTGGTGTCTACATCGCCTCCGAGAGAGATCACCGATGGTGATGGCCATGTTCTAGCTTTCAACCAAATCGGTCTAAGCCCTGCCCACACACACATTGGAAGTCCTGCATTTAACTGTTTGTAAAAGGCAAGAGAAGTCATCTGGGAAGTATGAAGAACTCCTATTCCCCCTTCCCAAAGTAGGTTGAGTGGTTAGGACTCATTTACACTCGCTTCGACTGTATCGCACATTAAAGCGCCTACCGCTTCAACATGCTTATTTGATGTGTTTTTGATGCTTCAATGATGCTTTTATGAAGCTTTAACCACTTAAAGCGGTTGTATAGTCATTTTTTTTACTTGTACCTACAGGTAAGCCTATAATAAGGCTTACCTGTAGGTAAAAAAAATATCTCCTAAACCTTTACGGTTTAGGAGATATTCCCCTTGCTATGAGCCGCTGACTGCAGCGGCGCATGCGCACAGGGGATTCTCGGCTGAAGGCCGGCAACTGCCGGACCTTGCCGAGTAAGAAATCTCCCGCGCGCATGCGCGGGAGTGACAACATCGCGGTTTCAGCCACTCACAGCGCTGGAACCGTGATACCCGGAAGACACGCCGAGGCAACATGACAGCCAGTAAAGTTAGCCCAATTTTTTTTTTTTTTTTAATATTGTGAAAGATAATGTTACGCCGAGTAAATTGATACCCAACATGTCACGCTTCAAATTGCGCCCGCTCATGGAATGGCGACAAACTTTTAGCCTTAAAAATCTCCATAGGCGGCGTTTAAAAAAATTCTACAGGTTTTATGTTTTGAGTTACAGAGGAGGTCTAGAGCTAGAATTATTGCTCTCGTTCTACCGATCGCGGCGATACCTCACATGTGTGGTTTGAACACCGTTTTCATATGCGGGCGCTGCTCACATATGCGTTCCATTCTGCGCGCGAGCTCAGCGGGACGGGGCGCGTTAAAAAAAATTTTTTTTGTTCTTATTTATTTTACCTTTTATTTTTAGACTGTTTTTAAAAAAAAATTGTGTATAAGCCGAGTTTTTCAGCACATTTTTTTGTGTGCTGAAAATGCCCCCCTCGGCTTATACTCGAGTCAAGCACTTTTCTGCAGCAGAGTATGACATTTTCCGAACCGATTTTGGGGCCCCATATCTCAAGGCCACTTGGTGCTAGGAACCCCAAATTTGGTGTGCAAACCCAGTGGAACTAGCTCTACAATATATCCAAAGCTGGGGTTCGAGTATAAGCCTAGGGTGAGAAATGCGCAGCTGCTGTAAGTGGAAAAGAGGGTCAACAATGCCCATTTGCAGCCTCACTGTGCCCATTTGCAGCCTCACTGTGCCCATTTGCAACCATAGGTCCCCCGAACTTCAAACTCGGGCCCCAAAGTCGGTTCGGAAAATGTCATCCTCTGCTGCAGAAAAGTGCTTGACATTTTCCGAACCAAATTTGGGCCCTGTATCTCGGGGCCACTTGGTGCTAAGAACCCCAAATTTGGTGTGCAAACCCAGTGGATCTAGCACTACAACATCCATCAACATAGCACCAAGTTCGGCCCTCTCCTAATACCTCCTCTATCCTCTGCTGCCGGGCCAGTAAGAGAGCGCAGCGTGCTTTGCGCATGCGCAGTAGGGACCCAGCTGTGTAGTCACAAGGCTTCACTGCCGGGTTCCCTTACCGGTGTTCTGTCGTTTTGTGTCCTCCATCGAAAAGTGCCGGTGCAATGCGCAGAACAGAAGTTCACTACAGCTGATTTGCCCCCCCCCCCAAATCTAAACTAGGTAAAAAGAAAGAAAGAAGGCGAGGAGTTACCCTTTCAGGAACAAAAGGCGGCAGAGTGAGGGAGGGCCGGAGCTGGACCCGGACCCGGAGTCGGCTATTTATGATAGATCCCGTTGATATGTTTGTGTGGAAAGGGAAAGACCGCGCGCTCCGCTGGAGGATAGTCACGAATGTTCATTCTCCATTACGAACGCTAGTTTACAAGACCGACCGCTTCCCGACTCGTCCTTGATTCCGAGCATGCGTGTTTGTACTTTGGACTTTTGTCTGACAGACTTGTGTACACACGCTCGGAAAATCCATCAACAGACATTTGTCCGCGGAAAAATTTTTAAAACCTTCCATCCAACATTTGTCCGCGGAAAATCCGACAACAATTGTCCGATGGAGCGTACAAAACGGACGGATTTTCCGCCAACAGCCTGTCAGCACACATTTCCCGTCGGAAAATCCGATCGTGTGTATGAGGCTTTACTCCCATCAATTGGGCCTTGAATTTAAAGCTGGTGCACGTGCAGCAAATAAGTCCCCTGGTTGAAAGCCCCGCCCTCCGGCGCCCTCTTTTGAGATGGAGCGTGCACAGTACAGTCATGACAACATGTAGTTCTACCTTGCAGCGCTGTGAATGGCTGTCATCTCCCTGCGATTCATTACATAAAATCTAGATTGAAGGTAAGCTGCAATGCAAAGATAAGCAGCTGAGCCAGTGATTTGGGTTGTTTAGCGGCGGAGTCGCTCTCGCGTTCTGCAAACCACAATCGCTGATAAAAAAAAAATATCAAACTAAAAAAAAAAAAGCATCATTGCAGAAATTAGCCGCGGTCGCAGCGTCGGATTATAGTAATATTTTTTTGCCTGTACACGAGACGCCCGCGGCGAACAGGGAGATGGATCCTGACCCCCCCCCAGGCGGTGCCATAAAACACGCTAACGGAACTATTTAGCGCTGAATGAAGTTGGAAAGATCAGAAGAAGAAGCTTTATCATCTCAACGTATAAAAAAAAATTATTTGAGGAGAGCAGGGGGACTGAAAGGTCACTTGATAAATCCTCGGATTTAATGTCTCTAAAAAAAAAAATAATAAAAAAGACGTTTGAATTATTCTCCAGGACTTCATCACTCCGGGTATTGAAAATCAGCGGCAGAAAATTGAAAGTACATAAATTAGGTTCTCCGCGGGGCTGAGCTGTGCAATAAAATCCCGAGCCGTCCGGGGAGAGCCACCTTAAAAGCTGCTTAAAAAAGTAAAATATGTCCAAGAGTTAGAGGTGAAGAGAAGGATTATCTCCAGACAGGAAGAAGATCTTCTATAGAAAAAGATAAGAAGTATACTACTGGGTGAGTATTACCGATCACCATCCGCATTCTAAATACGTCCGAGTGCCACCTAAAACTGACATCTAGGAAGTTAGAAGACACAAAATAATGTATCAATGTAATCAATAACTACTTACCCTCCAGAAGGTTTTACCCCCCCCCCCCCTTCATGACCAGGGCATTTTTTTTGCTATTCAGCACTGCGCTACTTTAACTGGTAACTGCTCGGTCATGCAACACTATACCTAGAGCTGCACGATTCTGGCCAAAATGAAAATCAACAAAAAATGAGAACAATTTTTTTGCTTAGAATAAAAAGATCGCGACTCTCACGGCGTAAAATCTTTCACATTATACAAAAAAAATAAAAAAATTGGGCTAACTTTACTGGTTATTTTATTTTTTTTTAATTCATTAAAGTGTAATTTTTTTCCCAGTAAATTGCATTTGAACGACTGCTGCACAAATACAGTGTGACATAAAGAATTGCAACGACCACCATTTTATTCTCTAGGGTCTCTACTAATATATATATTAGGGCTGTTACTGATTAGAATTTTAGTGTTCGATCAATCTTTTTTAAAATCGATTAATCGACTAATTTTGATTAATTATAACGCCTACAGATCCAACTACTTTTAGCTGGTTTAGCAACAGCCGAAGCCGGACATAGCGGGGCATGGCTAGGACGTCACACGTCATAAACTCAGCCCTACCGTGCCCATAATCACAACCTCACCATTCCAATAATGCAATCTCACCGTGCCCATAATCACAACCTCACCATTCCAATAATGCAATCTCACCGTGCCCATAATCACAACCTCACCATTCCAATAATGCAATCTCACCGTGCCCATAATCGCAACCTCACCGTGCCCATAATGCAGCCTCACCGTGCCCATAATGCAGCCTCACCGTGCCCATAGCGCTGTCTCACCATGCCCATAATGCAGCCTCACCGTGCCCATAATCGCAGCCGATTATGGGCACGGTGAGGCTGCGATTATGGGCACGGTGAGGCTGCGATTATGAGCACGGTGAGGCTGCGATTATGAGCACGGTGAGGCTGCGATTATGAGCACGGTGAGGCTGGGATTATGGGCACGGTGAGACAGCATTATGGGCATGGTGAGACAGCATTATGGGCATGGTGAGACAGCATTATGGGCACGGGGAGACAGCATTATGGGCACAGTGAGACAGCAATATAGGCACGTTGAGATCACTCTGATGTACCAATAAACGACACTTCAAGGATTACAGTTTTGCCCACTCTCCTTTTTAGTGTGTTGGGACACATCGAGCCTCGGCACCTGTGAGTGGACCTGGTGTATGGATTGAGTTGTCCCTGCAGAGAGTGCTGTTACCTTTCTTCTTTTCCTAGCTCTAACTGTACCCCAATGAAATTTAGAAGAGCTGACCTTAGAGCTGAACTGGGGACCGCAAGGGCCCCCGGTCATCTCTAAGGTTTAAGAAACTGAAAGCAATGAGCATTTAGTCACTTTCTGGTTTCGCCGGTTGTAAACGAACCAATACTGGTTTGGACAAAAAGCATCGAATCGTATCGATCTTTGGTACAATTCGAAGCCTTTAACCTGTGGTAAATTTAGTTGATTGGACATGGTTTGGAAAGGCACACACCTGTCTATATAAAGGTCCCACAGATAACAGTGCATGTCAGAGCACAAACCAAGCCATGAAGTATAAGGAATTGTCTGTAGACCTCCGAGACAGGATTGTATGGAGGCACAGATCTGGGGAAGGGTACAGAAACATTTCTGCACCATTGAAGGTGCCAATGAGCACAGTGGCCTCCATCATCTGTGAATAGAAGAAGTTTGGAACCACCAAGACTCTTCCTATAGAGGGCCTCCCGGCCAAACTGAGCAATCGGAGGAGAAGGGCCTTAGTCAGGGAGATGACCAAAAACCTGATGTTCACTCTGACAGAGCTTAAGCGTTTCTCTGTGGAGAGAGGAGAACCTTCCAGAAGAACAACCATCTCTGCAGCACTCCACCAATCAGGCCTGTATGGTAGAGTGGCCAGACGGAAGCCACTCCTCAGTAAAAGGCACATAGAGGCCTGGAATTTGCCAAAAGGCATCTGAAGGACTCTCAGACCATGAAAAACAAAATTCTCTGGTCTGATGAAACAAAGATTGAACTCTTTGGCCTGAATGGCAAGCTTCATGTCTGGAGGAAACCAGACACCGCTCGTCACCTGGCCAATACCATCCCTACAGTGAAGCATGATGGTGGCAGCATCATGCTGTAGGGATCTTTTTCAGTGGCAGGAACTGGGAGACTAGTCAGGATTAAGGGAAAGATGAATGCAGCTATGTACAGAGACATCCTTGATGAAAACCTGCTTCACAGCGCTCTGGACCTCAGACTGGGGCAAAGGTTCATCTTCCAACAGGACAACGACCCTAAGCACACAGCCAAGATAACAAAGGAGTGGCTATGGGATGACTCTGCGAATGTCCCTGAGTGGCCCAGCCAGAGCCCAGACTTGAACCCGATTGAACATCTCTGGGGAGATCTGAAAATGATGGTGCACCGACGCTCCCCATCCAACCTGATGGAGCTTGAGAGGTCCTACAAAGAGGAATGGGAGAAACTGCCCAAAAATAGGTGTGCCAAGCTTGTAGCATCATACTCAAAAAGACTTGAGGCTGTAATTGGTGCCAAAGGAGCTTCACCAAATTACTGAGCAAAGGCTGTGATACTTATGTACATGAGATTTTTTTCGTTTTTTTTTTTTTTTTTTTTAATAAATATGCAAAGATTTTAAAAGAAACTTCTTTCACGTTGTCATTATGGGGTATTGTTTTGTGCCAGAAAAGGCAGAGTCTTCCAAGTGGTTCATAAATATCTGGACTACATGATATGGATTTATGGCGTGCCAGCGATATATATTGTCCTCTATAAATGCAGAACTCAACTTATGTCTTTTTTTTTTTTTCTCCCGGTGATGTTGCAGGCATTCTCAGATCTTTAATTTCGGAATAATGGCTGCAAAAGGAAGCACCTTAGAAGTAGTTCACATTTGGTTGCATACATACGTTCCCACCCCCAGCGGGTAAGTGAAATAGAACAATACCAGTGGAGGCCTATAGGTAATATCTTAAAAAGTAAAAGCATTAATTCAGTCGCTCCACGGAGGGCATTGAACATTCCCCGAGGAGGCCCCGGAATAAATCTCTAAAAAGACTTTCTGAAAATGCGTGTAATGAAAAGCGAGTTAAAAAAAAAAAAAAAATCAAAGCTTTTACCGCACGGCAAATCAGCACATCAAGTCCCTCCCCGCCGAGCAAATACAATTAAAATGACAAAAAAAAACCTAATGGAATTCGCTACGCACTTTAGTAATAGAAAAAGTCTTAGAAGAGGCGGCTTCGCGGGACGAAAGGAGGGAGCAGGTTTAAAGGAAAATGACGGGTCGGAGCGTGGTTTCCCCCCGCGTACAAAAGACGTGGGGCGGGGACGCCGAATCACAAAGGAGTATAATAAGGCTACATGTAAATAGGCGTACCGGGTTATTAACACAAGGCAGAAAACACAGTAAAAGAGAAAGTTAAACTGGCCTATTTCACCGCGTGCGAAGGATGAGCGGACCGACTTAAAATGGCAACGCAACACCGGCCTTTATTGGCCAAGGAAGGAGAAAGATTTTCCATACACAAAGTATATCTAAGGGCCCAGACAGACCCTGGTATTCTGATTAAAACACCGCGTGGCAATGTGCGTTGTATAACAGAGGATGGGCTGACAAATCACCAAAAAACAAACAGACGTACACCAGTGTAGCGCACCATAATGCATGGTGTAAGGATAGGCAAACTTCAGCCCTTCAGCTGTTGTGGAACCATCATGCCTCTACCTCTCGGGGTCAAGCTTGTGGCTGTCAGGGTCTTAAAATGCTTTATGGGACTCAGCAACAGCTGGAAGGCCAACTTTTGAAGACACCTGAAAATGAATGGCACCCCATGCACAAAGGTGGGGGGTCTGCAAACGTTTTTAAACAAAGGGCCAGTTTACTCTCCTTCAAACTTGGGGGGGGGGGGGCTGTCTGTTGTGGCCAGTGGGAATAGAAATGGTCCAGTGTTGGGAAGAACAATTTCTCAGGGTTGGTGGTCAGTGGGAGTAAAAAAAAATAAAAAATACATAGCACCTGTGGGCAGTAGAGGAATAGTGCTCCATCGTTGGTGCCAGTGGGAGGATAGTGTCCCATCATTAGACATCCATAACCCCTGAGACAGCTTCTAGGTGCCACCATTTTGGATGTGATATCAACCCCAGCAGGCTCTAAAGTGATATTTTACAGAAGACTCTCTCAATCTTCACCCCCCCCCCCCCCCCACCAAGAGAAACCCATAAAATAATATCAAGGGGTTTCAAAACCTCTGCCTAAATCGTTGCATTGGTGGTCAGTGAGAAGAATGTTCCTAACATTGGTGGTCAGTGGGAAGAATGTTCTTTACATTGGTGATCAGTGAGAAGAATGTTCCTTACATTGGTGGTCAGTGAGAAGAATGTCTCTTACATTGGTGATCAGTGGGAAGAATGTTCCTTACATTGGTGATCAGTGAGAAGAATGTTCCTTACATTGGTGATCAGTGGGAAGAATGTTCCTTACATTGGTGATCAGTGGGAAGAATGTTCCTTACATTGGTGATCAGTGAGAAGAATGCTCCTTACATTGGTGATCAGTGAGAAGAATGTTCCTTACATTGGTGGTCAGTGAGAAGAATGTCCCTTACATTGGTGGTAATTGGGAAGAATGTCCCTTACATTGGTGGTCAGTGGGAAGAATGTCCCTTACATTGGTGGTCAGTGGGAAGAATGCTCCCCTACAGTCAGCTATGAAGATAATTAATGTCAATGCGCTGGCTCTGTCAAGTAGCGTTGGCCCTGGAGCTATACAGGTACCATCAGAATGGAGGTGCTGGGTGATAGAGCTGGGCCTGCACAGACAATAATAAGACACTCCCAGTAGAGGAGAGGGCTAAAACATTAAAGGAAAGAGGGGGCTACTTCCTGGAGTATTTACATATTCTAGCAAGTTCAAAGCCTCATGACAAGTGAATTATAAAAATCTTTATTGAAGGAAAAAACACAGCAAGTAAGCACTTGAAATACTTGCTTCTTCTGTGCTTTACCCAGTGGCGGCCGCTCATGCAGGTGGCAGGGGCACCTCCCCCTAATCCATGCGCCCGCCCCCCTAATCTCCGTGCAGGGCGCTGGACTTATGGATTCCAGTGGGGTTTTTCCTATTTCATTTTTGTAGAAGCACACGATTAGAGCCTGAGGCTCTAATAGGCTTCAAAAATGGTGGGCTCGGGGCGCAGAGCACTGTGCCCGAAGTCCACCAAGTTTTGTGACATTAGCGAAAAATATTCGCTAATGTCTTCTGGTTTCTCCTCCCGGGCCAATCAGAAAGCGGGTTCTGAGACCCGATTCGCCGGGAGTCCTAAGATCTGATTGGCCACGGGTTCCAAGTCCTGACTGGCTCGGGAGGAGAAGCGACCACCGGGACTCGGGAGGAGACATGGGGGGGGGGCCCATGACCTGGATGGGGTAAGTGCAGGGGTTGGGAGTCGGCCTGGTAGGTGACAGGCGAGCGATGTGGCGATCGAGCGACGGGGGTAGGGGGAGATTCACGATTGAGTGAGTGCCGGGGGGCGGTGGTTGTTTTAATTGGCTGGCTGGGGAGGCCGCGGGCCGCTCCCCCATGAAAATTAAGCACCAGCCATAACTGGCTTTACCTGCAATTTTGTTTAGCTTGGTGACAGGGTCACTTTAAAGAGGGGACAGACGTCATTAAACTTTGTCCCCCATATTTTGGATACAGCTGTTGAGAAAGAGATTGCCATTCGTGAGGTGGACTGAGATGAACCGGTAAAGATCTGGCATGGCGGAATGTATCGGTACAGCGCGCTGCACTCTGCACACAATGCCAATGATTTACAGAGTCTGGAGATGCCGGGAACTGACACCGAGGACAACCCAAAAAAGTCCTGCAAACTCCTCACTGAACTATGAAAAAAATGACTAAAATGCTGCAGATCTCCCTCGTGATTGATAATATCTGATCGCTCAGCAAGGATGGTGACCACGCTTCCTACAGTATAGACAGGGGCAGGATATGTTGCCTCCTCACTGCCTGCTTTGACCCTGTAAATCAGGGTTGGGCAACATGGGGCCCTCCAGCTCTTGTGGAACTATATTCCCCATGAGGCATTGCGAGTCTGGCAGTTACAATTTCTCCCAGAGGCATGATGGGAGTTGTAGTTCTGCAACAGCTGGGAGGGCCCCAGGTTGCCTACCCCTGCTGTAAATGCTGCGCCACTGCACTCCACACACGTGCATTACACATTTGTAGCATGGACTCAATGCCTTGAATGGGTCATATTTGGAGACAGTATGTATGGCTCCCTGGATGTAACAGCAGAGATGGTGACCGCGCTTCCTACGGTATAGACAGGAGCAGGATATGTTGCCTCCTCACTGCCTGCTATGACCCTGTAAGTGCTGCACCACTGCGCTACAACCACGTGCATTACACGGTTGCAGCAAAGCCCCATTGACTTGAATGGGTCACATTTGAAGGCAGTACTGCCCACCGAACGTAAGAGGGGGGGATAATTTTTGCTAATACCCCCAACTCCCTTGTAAATGATAATATCTCATTGCTCGCTCAGAAAGGATGGTGACCACACTTCCTACAGTATTAGACAGAAGCAGGATATGGTGCCTCCTCGCTGCCTGCTCTAACCCTATAAATGGTGGACCACCGCACTACAATCACGTGTATTACACAGTTGTAGCATGGCCCCACTGACTTGAATGGGTCACGTTTGGAGGCAGTACTGCTCCCTGAATGTGACAGC
Organism: Lithobates clamitans; assembly: GCA_037952925.1. Taxonomy (NCBI): domain Eukaryota; kingdom Metazoa; phylum Chordata; class Amphibia; order Anura; family Ranidae; genus Lithobates; species Lithobates clamitans. Next base: position 54,335 of record JBBGZY010002019.1, read on the forward strand.
AGATAGGGCGACCGCGCTTTCTAGGAGCAGGATGTGTTGCCTCTTCACTGCCTGCTTTGACCCTGTAAATGCTGCACCACAACCACGTGTATTACAGTGTTGTAGCATTGCCCCATTGACTTGAATAGGTCATGTTTGGAGGCAGTACTGCTCCCTGAACATGAGGTGCTGGGTGGGAGGGGCAGTCATGAGCTAAGAGGCTGTCAGGGCTGGGCTCAGCCCTTCCTTCTCAGAGCTGGCCGCTCAGATGTTGGCTAATTGCCAGCTTCTATCTCTCCACAGTTACTCACCTGTTGATGATATCCTGCTCGTCAGTCCTGCCTACTTAAGCCGTCCAGCCCAGAGGATCTCTGCCTTCGCCTTGGTCAACCACCACAGAGACGCTCTCCTGCATTCCTGTTAAAAGACTTGCTTGGCTGACATTCCTTCTGGCTCCAGATCCTGCTTGCTATTTTACTACTGCTTATCTCTGGCTCCCTGATGTTTGGCTTGTCTGACTATCTGTTCTGGTTCCGTTTTGACTACGTTTTGTTCGATTTACTTTTATTAGTAAACAAGTGTGGTTTGACTGTACTTCTGTCTCGGTCTGATTTCACGGTTTCTGACAGAGGCAGAGCCTGCTGTCAATTAGGCAGCTGAGTGAATCCTGACAATATTGTCGGGATCCTTCCAGAGTGGCTCTGCCATGTCAGCTGATGGCAGCCAACAGCCCTGCTATAAAGTGACTCAGGGTCACAGGAAAGCAAAAGGTAAGTAAGTGTACTTCTGTGACCCACATGAGAAGTATGATAAATATGATCTCCAAATGATTATTCACCGGGAATACACCAGAGTGTCCAATGTTTGCCTGGCTCCTGAATGATATGATCTGTGGACGTGTCTGTTCCTGTTCTCCGACCTCCAGAATAAATTGATCTCGGCCCCGGCGCTCATCGCACACTAGTCACCCTTCAGTAAGACTTAATTATTTTGTATCGTTGCTGTAAACAGCATTCTATTCCGGAATAAACAGCGCTGGATGCGTTCGCACATCTGAAGTGGAGCTGTCGCCTTTTTACAGCCCCGTTAAATGAGCGGCCGTAAAAATTGTGTACGCTAATAATAAACCCAACATAAAGCTTCTTACTACTATGCAGAGCGCTATAAAGATTCGCAGCCGACAAGCCGTTATTGCTGCGCTGCTGACGAGGCCGCTTACAGAGTACTTTACGCCACCACTTCAGAATATCAGAGGGAGGCGGCATTAGGGGAAAAAAAAAAAGGAGGAGAGGAGCCTAATGGACGGACGGTTGTTGTCGCAGTGCGAGATTAAATAACACAAAGGAGGACGTCTACACTGCATAAAACACTAATAACACTCCACAATATACAACCTATGGGCTGCCAAGGTCTCTATATAACATCTAAAAATACAAACTATTCTAGACCTCCCATAGACTACATTAACTAATTGCCTACCGGGCACTTTTACCCCCTTTCTGCCCAGGCCGGTTTTCAGCTTTCAGCGCTCTCACATCACAAACTTTCTTTTTTGGTGGTATTTAATCACTGCTGTTTTTTTTTTTTTTTTTGCTCAGAAAACTATTTAGAAAAAAAAATGAAAAATTCTTAGTGCACTGATGAGGCGGCACTGATAAGGAGGCACTAATATGCAGCACTGAAGGGCACGGATGAGGCAGCACTGATGGGCACTGATAAGGAGGCACTAATATGCAGCACTGATGGGCACTGATGAGGTGGCACTAATATACAGCACTGAAGGGCACTGATGAGGCGGCACTGATGGGCACTGATGAGGTGGCACTGATAAGGAGGCACTAATATGCAGCACTGAAGGGCACTGATGAGGTGGAACTGATAAGGAAGCACTAATATGCAGCACTGAAGGGCACGGATGAGGCGGCACTGATGCTGCTGCACTGATGGGCACTGATAAGGAGGCACTAATATGCAGCACTGATGGGCACTGATGAGTCAGGACTGAAGGGCACTGATGAGGCGGCACTGATGAGGTGGCACTGATAAGGAGGCACTAATATGCGGCACTGAAGGGCACTGATGAGGTGGAACTGATAAGGAAGCACTAATATTAAGCACTGAAGGGCACGGATGAGGCGGCACTGATGAGGCTGCACTGATGGGCACTGATGAGGTGGCACTGATAAGGAGGCACTAATATGCAGCACTGAAGGGCACTGATGAGGTGGAACTGATAAGGAAGCACTAATATGCAGCACTGAAGGGCACGGATGAGGCGGCACTGATGCTGCTGCACTGATGGGCACTGATAAGGAGGCACTAATATGCAGCACTGATGGGCACTGATGAGTCAGGACTGAAGGGCACTGATGAGGCGGCACTGATGAGGTGGCACTGATAAGGAGGCACTAATATGCGGCACTGAAGGGCACTGATGAGGTGGAACTGATAAGGAAGCACTAATATTAAGCACTGAAGGGCACGGATGAGGCGGCACTGATGCTGCTGCACTGATGGGCACTGATAAGGAGGCACTAATATGCAGCACTGATGGGCACTGATGAGTCAGGACTGAAGGGCACTGATGAGGTGGCACTGATAAGGTGGCACTAATATACAGCACTGAAGGGCACTGATGAGCACTGATAAGGATCCACTAATATTCAGAACTGATGGGCACTGATGCTGCTGCACTGAAGGGCACTGATGAGTCAGGACTGAAGGGCACTGATGAGGTTGCACTAATATACAGCACTGAAGGGCACTGATGAGGCGGCACTGAAGGGCACTGATGAGGTGGCACTGATGGGCACTGAAGAGGAGGCACTAATATGCGGCACTGATGAGGTGGAACTGATAAGGAGGCACTAATATGCAGCACTGATGGGCACTGATAGGTGGTACGGATAGGCAGCACTGATAACCTGATTATCTGTACAGGTCGCCCCTGTGAGGAGATCGGCTCTCCTCTCCTCACACTCCGTACAGGACACAGTAGATGACGTGGGTAAAGAGACTCGTCATTGGCTCTTTACCGAGATCAGCGTTGCGCCGTGTCTCAGGGACACAGCGTGCCCACCACACTGAATGCCCCCTGTGGGCGCGCCATAGCGATGAGGCTGGGCGACCTTTACCGAGATCGGGGTCGTGCCGTCTTCCAAGGAAGACAGTGTGCCCAGGATCACCACTATTATGACTTCGGCCCAGAACAAGAGGGGATCCCGCCGCCGCGGGAGGGAGGCGGTCAAACAACCTATATAGACCAGTGGTCCCCAAACTGTGGGCCGAATGCAGACCTTTGCATACCTTCATACCTTTATTCAGTCCTCAGAGCAATATTTCTCCCATTCACATCAACCATGGGGCACTAGAATGGCCCCCAATGGGGAGATTTTCTATTCCCACTGGCCACGTTCCAGACCCCCTAAAGTCTGAAGCATAGTAAACTGGCCCTTTCTTTAGACAGTTGGAAGACTCCTCCTATAGACTACTGAGTACTCTATACAACCTATAGACTACCAAGTATTCTACACCTACTATGGGCTCCTGAGAACTATATACCTCTTACAGACTACCGAGTACTGTACACCTCCTATAGACTACTGAGTACTCTACACAATCTTCAAACTATTGAGTAATCCTATAAACACTAATAACACTCCACACTACTTTATACAACCTATACACTACAGAATATTCTACTCCTCCTATAGACTACCAAGTACCCTATGCAACCAATAGACTACCAACTACTATATATAACCTTTAAAATACAGACTATTCTATACCTCCCATAGACTAAGTACTCTAAACAACCTATAGACTAACCAAGTACTCTACTCCCCCCATATAGACTACCGAGTACTCCATACAACCTTTAGACTTCTGATTATTCTACACAACCTACGGGAAACCATGGGCCACCAGGAACTTTATACCTCCTACAGACCACCAAGTACTGTACACCTATTGACTACTCTACATCTTTTATAGACAATCGAGTACTCTACATGTTCTAAAAACTAACAAGTACTCTACACAATTTCTAAACTATTAAGTAATCCATGTCTCCTAAATACTACTGAGTACTCTACACATTCTACAAAATAAAGGAGTATGCTACACCTCCTACAGACTACTCTACACAACCTATAGACTAGCGAAAATTCAATACCATCTATAGACTACAGACTACTCTACACAACCTATAGACTCCCGAAAATTCAACACCTTCTATAGACTACCGAGGACTCTACAACTCCTATAGACAACTGAATACTCTATACGACCTATAGACTACCGAAAAATCAACACCTTCTATAGACTACAGACTACTCTATACGACCTACAGACTACCGAAAATTCAACACCTTCTATAGACTACAGACTACTCTACACGACCTACAGACTACCGAAAATTCAACTTCTTCTATAGACTACCGAGTACTCTACACCTCCTATAGACTACAGACTACTCTATACGACCTATAGACTACCGAAAATTCAACACCTTCTATAGACTACTCTACACGACCTACAGACTACCGAAAATTCAACTTCTTCTATAGACTACCGAGTACTCTACACCTCCTATAGACTACAGACTACTCTATACGACCTACAGACTACCGAAAATTCAACTTCTTCTATAGACTACCGAGTACTCTACAACTCCTATAGACTACAGACTACTCTATACGACCTATAGACTACCGAAAATTCAACACCTCCTATAGACTACAGACTACTCTATACGACCTACAGACTACCGAAAATTCAACTTCTTCTATAGACTACCGAGTACTCTACACCTCCTATAGACTACAGACTACTCTATACGACCTACAGACTACCGAAAATTCAACTTCTTCTATAGACTACCGAGTACTCTACAACTCCTATAGACTACAGACTACTCTACACGACCTATGGACTACCGAAAATTCAACACCTCCTATAGACTACAGACTACTCTATACGACCTACAGACTACCGAAAATTCAACACCCTCTATAGACTACCGAGTACTCTACAACTCCTATAGACAACTGAATACTCTAAATCAGGGTTTCTCAACCAGGGTTCCCAGGTTCTAACAAGTACAATACATCTTCTACAGACTAGCAATTACTCTATTCAATCTACGAACTACCAGGTACTCCACACTACCTATGTGCAACATACACTCTATCAATATACACTCTCTGGCCACTTTATTAGGTACACCTGTTCAATTGCTTGATAACACAAATTGATAATCAGCCAATCACATGGCAGCAACTCAATGCATTTAGGCATCTAGACGTGGGAATAACGACTTGCTAAAATTCAAACCCAGCATCAGAATGGGGAAGAAAGGGGATTTGAGTAACTTTGAATGTGGCATGGTTGTTGGTGCCAGACGGGCCGGTCTGAGTATTTCTGGGATTTTCAGGCACATCCATTTCTCGGGTTTACAGAGAATGGTTTGAAAAAGAGAAAATATCCAGTGAGCGGCAGTTGTGTGCAGGAAAATGCCTTGTTGAGGTCAGAGGAGAATGGGCAGACTGGTCCCAGATGATAGAAAGACAACAGTAACTCAAATAACTTCTCGTTACACCCAAGGTATGCAGAATATCATCTCTGAAAGCACAACACATCCAACCTTGAAGCAGATGGGCTACAGCAGCAGAAGACCACAATGGGCGCCACTCTTGTCAGCTAAGAACAGGAAACTGAAGCTACAATTGGCACAGGATCACCAAAATTGGACAATAGAAGATTGGAAAAAACGTTGCCTGGTCTGATAAGTCTGGATTTCAGCTGCGACATTCAGATGATGGGGTCAGAATTTGGCGCATGGATCCATCCTGTCTTGTATCACCGGTTCAGGCTGGTGGTGGGGGTGTAATGGTGTGGGGGATGGGATATCACCGGTTCAGGCTGGTGGTGGGGGTGTAATGGTGTGGGGGATGGGATATCACCGGTTCAGGCTGGTGGTGGGGGTGTAATGGTGTGGGGGATGGGATATCACCGGTTCAGGCTGGTGGTGGGGGGTGTAATGGTGTGGGGGGGATATTTTCTTGGCACACTTTGGGCCCCTTATTACCAATTGAGCATTGTTTAAACCCCACGGCCTACCTGAGTATTGTTGGTGACCATGTCCATCCCTTTATAACTACAGTGTCCCCATCTTCTGATGGCTCCTTCCAGCAGGATAATGCACAATGTCACAAAGCTCCAATCATCTCACCACTGGACAATGAGGTCCCTGTACTCCAATGTCCTCCACACTCACCACATCTCATCCAATAGAGGACCTTTGGGATGTGGTGGAACGGGTGAAACGACAAATCTGCAGCAACTGTGTGATGTTATCTTACTATTAGGGCTGGGGAAAAAAATCGATTTAAATCTTGATTCAAGTTGAGAGGTCAAATCGATTTTTAAGCAAATCGATTTTTTTAGTTTTTTTTTTTTCACCGCGCCGGTCCTGAGGAGCTGCGGGCAAGGAGTTTTAAGGTGATGCCACGGCTTCGGCCTAGTCCGCGGCTTCGGCCGGACGCCTAAAAACTCATGCCCGCAGCGCCTCAGGACCGGCGCGGTTTCCAAAGAAAAAAAAAAAACTCGATTCAAATTGTGAATCGAGGTTTTTTTTAAGAGAATCGAAGATTTTTTTTTTTTTAAGAAAATCTCCCAGCCCTAGTTACTATGGACCAAAATCTTTGAGGAACGTTTTCAAAACCTTGTTGTATCTGTGCCACCAAGAATGAAGGCAGAAGGGGGTCCAACCCGCTACTAGCAACCCAGTGTACCTAATAAAGTGGCCAATGAGTGTTGAGCAATACAGCTATGAGCTAATGCACAGTTACTTATCAGCAACAGAGGCAATTCTAATAATCCAAAAAGCAGTGGGAGGGGCTATGTGTGGTCAGGTGCTGATTGACAATCTACAGGTTTGGGCAATGCTGATAGCCACAACCTCTGCAATATCTTCTCCTATCACTGTAGTGTACATAGGTGGCAACTTTACTCGGAATTCAAGAACAGTGCAGCACCGTTGTCACCTTATCTGAGGAAGCTGCATTAGGTGGCAACTCTGCTCTGAATTAAGGAGCAGTGCAGCATTGTTGTCACCTTATCACGAAAAGCTGCATTAGGTGGCAACTCTGCTCTCAATTTAAGAGCAGTGCAAGCATTGTTGGCGCCTTATCACAAGAAGCTGCATTAGGTGGCAACTCTGCTTTGAATTTATAAGCAATTCAGCATTGTTGTCACCTTATCACGTGAAGCTGCATTGGGTTTAGGTGGAAACTCTGCTCTGAATTCAGGAGCAATTCAGCATCGTTGTCACCTTATCATGGGACGCTGCATTAGGTGGCAACTCTGCTCTGAATTCAAGAGCAGTGCAGCATTGTTGTCACCTTATCACGGGAAGCTGCACTAGGTGGAAACTCTGCTCTGAATTTGGGAGCAGTGCAGCATTGTTATCACCTTTATCACGAAAAGCTGCATTAGGTGGCAACTCTGCTCTGAATTTACGGAGCAGTGCAGCATTGTTATCACCTTTGTCACGAAAAGCTGCATTAGGTGGAAACTCTGCTCTGAATTTACGGAGCAGTGCAGCATTGTTGTCACCTCATCACGGGAAGCTGCATTGGGTTTAGGTGGAAACTCTGCTCTGAATTCAGGAGCAATTCAGCATTGTTATCACCTTATCACGAAAAGCTGCATTAGGTGGAAACTCTGCTCTGAATTTACGGAGCAGTGCAGCATTGTTATCACCTTATCACGGGAAGCTGCATTAGGTGGAAACTCTGCTCTGAATTTGGGAGCAGTGCAGCATTGTTATCACCTTATCATGAAAAGCTGCATTAGGTGGAAACTCTGCTCTGAAATGAAGAGCAGTGCAGCACCGTTGTCACCTCATCACAGGAAATTGCACTAGGTGGCAAATCCTGCTCTGAATTACGGAGCAGTGCAGCATTGTTAGCGCCTTATCACAGGAAGCTGCATTAGGTAGACTTCCCTGGCAGGATCAACAGGTATTTGTGGGACTAAGAGAAAACGAAGTGCAGATGCTCTGACCATTAAGTACTGCAGCACATTTATAATTTTTTTTTTTTTTTGGTTGAATGAACCCTTGAATAGGATGTCAGGGGAGGGTCACATAAAAGACAAAAGGTTTTGGAAACAAAGGCGTACTTCTCAGGATAGGCCACACCTACTCCGGGAAGCGTCACCTGTGATGTATACAGCTTTATTAATGCATCGCTAAGGTGACAGATGGAAGGATATAAATCGGGAGAGGATCTGACATTCCTGGTTGCTTTTTACAATAAATGGGAGTGTGAAGCTGAAGAAAACATCACAGAGGAATAACTTAACCAGCTGCTAAAAAATCAGCAATAAGCTCGAAGTTCCCACAATGGTGTTAAACGTTTCATCGATCGGCGGGGAGAAGTACGAGACGATGTGATAAGAGGCCTTTTATAAAAGATTTTCACGGTCCAGGAACACACCAGTCTTCCTCCTCCACTTGTTTTTAAAGAGACCGTGTTGGAAACCTTTAATCTGACCTCCGGCCTTCCCTTCCGTTGTAGCGGCTCCTCTACTGCACTGAAACGGCTTCCTCTGATTTCTCCGCACACTGTGAGCTTCTCACAATGTACATTAGAAGCTGCAGCAAGTCAGATAAGTGACTGGAGGACATCCAGCATCATCTAGCCATTCCCCCCCACCCCCACCCCCCCCCAGCCTGACTCTCCTTGATCCACCTCTTTTTTTTTTCATTGGAGGTTCAGCATTCATGGGTGGGCGTTACCTAATGCAGTCTACATGCAAATACAACCTGGCTTCTAAACAATCAGACTTTGGTGTGATCGTGTGTAGACAAGTCCGTTTCAGCGGAACTCCGTCGAAAAAACCATCAGAGTTCATTCGGACGAAAGGTCCAGTTGTGTGTACGCGGCATAAGTACTAGAAGTGATGGGAGGTGACTACAGTGCCTTGAAAAAGTATTCATACCCCTTGACATTTTCCACATTTTGTGATGTTACATCCAAAAACATAAATGTATTTTATTGGGATTTTATGTGATAGACCAACACAAAGTGGCTCATAATTGTGAAGTGGAAGGAAAATGATAAATGGCTTTTAACATTTCTTACAAATAAATATGTGAAAAGTGTGGGGGGTACATTTGTATGGCGCCCCCCGGAGTCAATACTTTGTAGAACCCCCTTTATCTACAAGTCTTTTTGGGGATGTCTCTACCAGCTTTGCACATCTAGAGAGGGACATTTCTGCCCATTCTTCTTCTTTGTTAAATATCCCAAGCTCTGTCAGATTGGATGGAGAGCGTCTGTGAACAGCAATTTTCAAGTCTTGCCACAAATTCTCAATGGGATTTAGGTCTGGACTGTGACTGGGCCATTCTAACACACGAATATGATTTGATCTGAACCATTCCATTGTAGCTCTGGCTGGATGTTTAGGGTTGTTGTCCTGCTGGAAGGTGAACCTCCACCCAGGTCTCAAGTCTTTTGCAGACTCTAACAGGTTTTCTTCTAAGATTGTTCTGTATTTGGCTCCATCCATCTTCCCACCAACTCTGACCAGCTTCCCTGTCCCTGCTGAAGAAAAGCATCCCCACCACATGATGCTGCCACCACCATGTTTCACAGTGGGGATGGTGTGTTCAGGGTGATGTGCAGTGTTAGTTTTCCCCACACATAGTGTTTTGCTTTTAGGCCAAAAGTTGAATTTTGGTCTCATCTGACCGGATCACCTTCTTCCACATGTTTGTTGTGTCCTCCACATGGCTTCTCACAAACTACAAACAGGACTTCTTATGACTTTCTTTCACCAATGTCTTTCTTCTTGTCACTCTTCCATAAAGGGCAGATTTGTGGAGAACACGACTAATGGTTGTCCTGTGGACAGATTCTCCCACCTGAGCTGTGGATCTCTGCAGCTCCTCCAGAGTTACCATGGACCTCTTGGCTCTTCTCTGATGAATGCTCTCCTTGCCCGGCTGGTCAGTTTAGGTGGACGGCCATGTCTTGGTAGGTTTGCAGTTGGGCCATACTCTTTCCATTTTCCGATGATGGATTGAACAGAGCTCCATGATATGTTCTAAGCTTGGGAGATTTTTTTTTATAACCTAACCCTGCTTTATACTTCTCCACAACTTTATCCCTGACCTGTCTGGTGTGTTCCTTGGCCTTTATGATGCTGTTTGTTCTCTAAGGTTCTCTAACAAACCTCTGAGGGCTTCACAGAACAGCTGTATTTATACTGAGATTAAATTTCACACAGGTGGACTCTATTTACTAATTAGGTGACTTCTGAAGGCAATTGGTTCCACTAAATTTTAGTTAGGGGTATCAAAGTAAAGGGAGCTGAATACAAATGCCCCCCCACACTTTTCACATATTTTTTTGTAAAAAAAAAATTGAAAACCATTTATCATTTTCCTTCCACTTCACAATTATGTGCCACTTTGTGTTGGTCTATCACATAAAATCCCAATAAAATACATTTACGTTTTTGGTGGTAACATGACAAAAATGTGGGAAATTTTAAGGGGTGTGAATACTTTTTCAAGGCACTGTAGGTGAAGGAGCAGAGTCCTCCAGCAGTGCAGAGAGGAGATTTAGATAGAGGAAGGAGCAGAGTCCTCTAGCAGTGCAGAGGGGAGATTTAAATACATAGAAGAAGGAGCAGAGTCCTCCAGCAGTGCAGAGTATTTCAGGAGAGGAGAGTTATAGAGGAAGGAGCAGAGTCCTCCAGCAGTGCAGAGTATTTCAGGAGAGGAGAGTTATAGAGGAAGAAGCAGAGTCCTCCAGCAGAGCAGAGTATTTGAGGAGAGGAGAGTTATAGAGGAAGGAGCAGAGTCCTCCAGCAGAGCAGAGTATTTCAGGAGAGGAGAGTTATAGAGGAAGGAGCAGAGTCCTCCAGCAGAGCAGAGTATTTCAGGAGAGGAGAGTTATAGAGGAAGGAGCAGAGTCCTCCAGCAGTGCAGAGTATTTCAGGAGAGGAGAGTTATAGAGGAAGGAGCAGAGTCCTCCAGCATTGCAGAGTATTTCAGGAGAGGAGAGTTATAGAGGAAGGAGCAGAGTCCTCTAGCAGTGCAGAGTATTTGAGGAGAGGAGAGTTATAGAGGAAGGAGCAGAGTCCTCCAGCAGAGCAGAGTATTTCAGGAGAGGAGAGTTATAGAGGAAGGAGCAGAGTCCTCCAGCAGTGCAGAGTATTTCAGGAGAGGAGAGTTATAGAGGAAGGAGCAGAGTCCTCCATCAGTGCAGAGTATTTCAGGAGAGGAGAGTTATAGAGGAAGGAGCAGAGTCCTCCAGCAGTGCAGAGTATTTCAGGAGAGGAGAGTTATAGAGGAAAGAGCAGAGTCCTCCAGCAGTGCAGAGTATTTCAGGAGAGGAGAGTTATAGAGGAAGGAGCAGAGTCCTCCAGCAGTGCAGAGTATTTCAGGAGAGGAGAGTTATAGAGGAAGGAGCAGAGTCCTCCAGCAGTGCAGAGTATTTCAGGAGAGGAGAGTTACAGAGGAAGGAGTGGAATCCTCCAGCAGTGCAGAGTATTTCAGGAGAGGAGAGTTAGAGAAAGGAGCAGAGTCCTCCAGCAGTGCAGAGTATTTTAGGAGAGGAGAGATAGATGAGTGTCGGGGCGATTCCTTTATTGGAACACTTTTTCTACATAAAATATTGCAGATATAAAGCTTACACAATTACCTTTCTCCTGGAGAAGAACGCTCGATATACAGAAAAGTACCAGAAAACGATCCTTTGCAGAAGAGACCGCGGATTTCTGGGCACGCGGACTATTCATTAAAGACGAAGGCCGCATTGCATACAATCAAGGTTACTTTATTAGCAGAAGAAAAAGCAGACAGGAAAACGTATGCCCCGATTACTGGAACATACTGGCGCGCTCTACGGATGTAGGAGATTCATTTAAGGGTCTCCAGGCGCCTGCAGGAAATTTAAATGAGGCACCTACAGCATTTACCTGGCCTAATTCTGTCCACTTACCCACTCCTCAAATTAATGCAATTTCTCAAAGCCAATCTGCAACCAAAGCGCCGTAAACAAAAAAAAAAAAAAAGAAGAAGAACGCAACATTCCGCAGAGCGTGACAAGCAAACGCGCACTGCCACTCCGCCAGAGGAAGGAGAATTTAGCATTCCGTCGAGTCCCCCGGTCCGGAAAATGGGCCACGCATTTCACAGAGCGTTAATTAGCCGATATATAAAAGTCAAAATAAAACTTATAAATATGCGATTGGCCGAGGCAGGAAAACGAGGATATGTCAGAGCGACCGCTAAATAAGCAGAGAGAAAGAAGTTCTCGCCTTTTTTTTTTTTTTCCCGCTGACAACAACCACCGTCGGTCAGCGCTTCAGAGCGGCGTTCGTAGGCGGAATAAATAAGCGGGGACCAATTACCGAGGCCGTCCTCGTTTGCGGCTGTTTAGGAATGGGAACGCGCGTCTTCCAACCGGTCTTCTGGGGATTAGATAATGAAACATCGAACTCCGCTCAGGAGCAGGAAAACCGCCCTGTCAATAAAAAAAAAAAAAACTTTCCAAAAGTGAAGAGTAACTGATAAGTAGGCAATGAGAAGAGGCGTTATTTGAGCAAGCGATATGTAGGGGGTGTTTAGGTTGGGAAGAATTTCCACAAACCGGGCAGAAAACAGGCCGAGAAACCTACACATGGCTTCTAACTTATCAGTCTGAAGACTAATGCCGCGTACACACGAGCGGACTTTCCGGCATACTTGGTCCGGCGGACTCTGGTCCGCTGGACCAAGTATGCCGGAAAGTCCGCTCGTGTAGGCTCTGGCGGGCTTTTGGGAAAAACCTAGATTTGAAACATCACCCGGTGACCACGCCCCCTAAAACGTCACAGTCCCAGCATGCCCAGGGACTGTGACGGCATAAGGGGGCGGGGCCTCCGCCTATATAAGTCACAACGGAGCGCTCAGAGAGCAGTCCAGTCGGAGAGAGCGTCGTGTCAACATCTGGAGAAGAGAAGCAGGAAGAAAACAAGAAACCCAGAAGTCCGGACCTCCGCTGGCAAAAGAGCGGCATGAAGACAGCAGAGGAACCGGCCGAAGAACTGGAACACCAGGAGAAGAGGCCAGAGAGAGCGGAGAAGAACCAACCGGACGCCGGGAGAAGAGGAACCGGAGGGACCCCCGAAGCCGGAAGAAGACCCCCGAAGCCGGAGGAAGACCCCCAAAGCCGGAGGAAGACCCCCCCAGGGCTGTTTAATAAATTATTTTAAAAACCTGTGTAATGTGTTTTATTATTGACACTTTTTCCCTAGGAGAATGGGTAGGGGTACCACGTACCCCATACTCATTCACATAGGGTGGGGGGC
>JBBGZY010002020.1:0-115999 GCA_037952925.1 Lithobates clamitans
TATAGAGGGGGTAATATACTGTACAGATTATAGGGGGGGTAATATACTGTACAGATTATAGGGGGGGTAATATACTGTACAGATTATAGAGGGGGTAATATACTGTACAGATTATAGGGGGGGTAATATACCGTACAGATTATAGAGGGGGTAATATACTGTACAGATTATAGAGGGGGGTAATATACTGTACAGATTATAGAGGGGGGTAATATACTGTACAGATTATAGAGGGGGGGTAATATACTGTACAGATTATAGAGGGGGGTAATATACTGTACAGATTATAGAGGGGGGGTAATATACTGTACAGATTATAGAGGGGGGTAATATACTGTACAGATTATAGAGGGGGGTAATATACTGTACAGATTATAGGGGGGGTAATATACTGTACAGATTATAGGGGGGTAATATACTGTACAGATTATAGGGGGGGGTAATATACTGTACAGATTATAGGGGGGAATATACTGTACAGATTATAGGGGGGGGTAATATACTGTAGACTTCTCGGTACTCATTTTGTGAATAATAAAAGGTCCTCCATGTGAATGAAGTTCTCGGTGCACAATCCAAGGAGTGAAGAGCGATGTGACAATCAGATGTGCGTTCTCCTCCAGGCCTCCGGGGGGCGCACATCACTCACCAGAGCTTGTTGAGAAGTGAGATGACACTTTTCTGCTGGCTTGTCGTGTGTTACGCCCCCTTCTGGTTATTGTTGGTCCAGCTGCTTGCTCCCTATGGGCTCAGTCATGTGTCCTGCCCCATCAATGATGTCATGTCAGTCATGTGTCCCGCCCCCCACCAATGATGTCATGTCAGTCATGTGTCCTGCCCCACCAATGATGTCATGTCAGTCATGTGTCCTGTCCCCATCAATGATGTCATGTCAGTCATGTGTCCCGCCCCCCACCAATGATGTCATGTCAGTCATGTGTCCCGCCCCCACCAATGATGTCATGTCAGTCATGTGTCCCGCCCAGAACAATGTCATGTCAGTCATGTGTCCCACCCCCACCAATGATGTCATGTCAGTCATGTGTCCCACCCCCACCAATGATGTCATGTCAGTCATGTGTCCCGCCCCCACCAATGTCATGTCAGTCATGTGTCCTGCCCCCACCAATGATGTCATGTCAGTCATGTGTCCTGCCCCACAAATGAGGTCATGTCAGTAATGTGTCCCGCCCCCACCAATGATGTCATGTCAGTCATGTGTCCCGCCCCCACCAATGATGTCATGTCAGTCATGTGTCCTGCCCCACAAATGAGGTCATGTCAGTAATGTGTCCCGCCCCCACCAATGATGTCATGTCAGTCATGTGTCCCGCCCCCACCAATGATGTCATGTCAGTCATGTGTCCCACCCCCCCAATGAGGTCATGTCAGTAATGTGTCCCGCCCCCCACCAATGATGTCATGTGTCCCGCCCCCACCAATGATGTCATGTCAGTCATGTGTCCCGCCCCCACCAATGATGTCATGTCAGTCATGTGTCCCGCCCCCACCAATGATGTCATGTGTCCCGCCCCCCACCAATGATGTCATGTCAGTCATGTGTCCCGCCCCACAAATGATGTCATGTCAGTCATGTGTCCCGCCCCCACCAATGATGTCATGTCAGTCATGTGTCCTGCCCCCACCAATGATGTCATTTCAGTCATGTGTCCCGCTCCCACCAATGATGTCATGTCAGTCATGTGTCCCGCCCCACAAATGATGTCATGTCAGTCATGTGTCCCGCCCTGACCAATGATGTCATGCCAGTCATGTGTCCCGCCCCCCCAATGATGTCATGTCAGTCATGTGTCCCGCCCCCACAAATGATGTCATGTCAGTCATGTGTCCCGCCCCCCCAATGATGTCATGTCAGTCATGTGTCCTGCCCCACAAATGATGTCATGTCAGTCATGTGTCCCGCCCCACAAATGATGTCATGTGTCCCGCCCCCCACCAATGATGTAATGTCAGTCATGTGTCCCGCCCCACAAATTATGTCATGTCAGTCATGTGTCCCACCCCCACCAATGATGTCATGTCAGTCATGTGTCCCGCCCCCCCAATGATGTCATGTCAGTCATGTGTCCTGCCCCCACCAATGATGTCATGTCAGTCATGTGTCCCGCCCCCACCAATGATGTCATTTCAGTCATGTGTCCCGCCCCACCAATGATGTCATGTCAGTCATGTGTCCTGCCCCACAAATGATGTCATGTCAGTCATGTGTCCCGCCCCCACCAATGATGTCATTTCAGTCATGTGTCCCGCCCCACCAATGATGTCATGTCAGTCATGTGTCCCGCCCCCACCAATGATGTCATGTCAGTAATGTGTCCCGCCCCCACCAATGATGTCATTTCAGTCATGTGTCCCGCCCCACCAATGATGTCATGTCAGTAATGTGTCCCGCCCCCACCAATGATGTCATTTCAGTCATGTGTCCCGCCCCACCAATGATGTCATGTCAGTCATGTGTCCCGCCCCCACCAATGATGTCATTTCAGTCATGTGTCCCGCCCCACCAATGATGTCATGTCAGTCATGTGTCCTGCCCCACAAATGATGTCATGTCAGTCATGTGTCCCACCCCCCAATGATGTCATGTCAGTCATGTGTCCCGCCCCCACCAATGATGTCATTTCAGTCATGTGTCCCGCCCCACCAATGATGTCATGTCAGTCATGTGTCCTGCCCCACAAATGAGGTCATGTCAGTCATGTGTCCCGCCCCCACCAATAATGTCATGTCAGTGATGTGTCCCGCCCCCACCAATAATGTCATGTCAGTGATGTGTCCCGCCCCCCACCAATGATGTCATGTCAGTCATGTGTCCCGCCCCACCAATGACGTCATGTCAGTCATGCGTCCCGCCCCCACCAATGATGTCATGTCAGTCATGTGTCCCGCCCCCACCAATGATGTCATTTCAGTCATGTGTCCCGCCCCACCAATGATGTCATGTCAGTCATGTGTCCTGCCCCACAAATGAGGTCATGTCAGTCATGTGTCCCGCCCCCACCAATAATGTCATGTCAGTGATGTGTCCCGCCCCCACCAATAATGTCATGTCAGTGATGTGTCCCGCCCCCCACCAATGATGTCATGTCAGTCATGTGTCCCGCCCCACCAATGACGTCATGTCAGTCATGCGTCCCGCCCCCACCAATGATGTCATGTCAGTGATGTGTCCCGCCCCCACCAATAATGTCATGTCAGTGATGTGTCCCGCCCCACCAAGGATGTCATGTCAGTCATGTGTCCCGCCCCACAAATGATGTCATGTCAGTCATGCGTCCCGCCCCCACCAATGATGTCATGTCAGTCATGTGTCCCGCCCCCACCAATAATGTCATGTCAGTGATGTGTCCCGCCCCACCAATGATGTCATGTCAGTCATGTGTCCCGCCCCACAAATGATGTCATGTCAGTCATGCGTCCCGCCCCCACCAATGATGTCATTTCAGTCATGTGCCACGCCCCCACCAATGATGTCATGTCAGTCATGTGTCCCACCCCCACCAATGATGTCATGACACAGCAACAGGCATCACATAGCGACACATAGCAACAGGCATCACATAGCAACACATAGCAACACATAGCAACAGGCATCACATAGCAACACATAGCAACAGGCATCACATAGCAACACATAGCAACAGGCATCACATAGCGACACATAGCAACAGGCATCAAATAGCGACACATAGCAACAGGCATCACATAGCGACACATAGCAACAGGCATCACATAGCGACACATAGCAACAGGCATCACATAGCGACACATAGCAACAGGCATCAGATAGCGACACATAGCAACAGGCATCACATAGCAACACATAGCAACAGGCATCACATAGCAACACATAGCAACAGGCATCACATAGCGACACATAGCAACAGGCATCAAATAGCGACACATAGCAACAGGCATCACATAGCGACACATAGCAACAGGCATCACATAGCGACACATAGCAACAGGCATCACATAGCGACACATAGCAACAGGCATCACATAGCGACACATGGCAACAGACATCACATAGCAACATGCATCACATAGCGACACATAGCAACAAGCATCACATAGCGACACATAGCAACACATAGCAACAGGCATCACATAGCAACACATAGCAACAGGCATCACATAGCAACAGGCATCACATAGCGACACAGCTGATCAGAGCAAATAGGAAGTGCCGGTGTTCTGTCAAAAGAGCCAACTCATCAATATCTCCAACCACATCACTTCCAGTGACTCTCCAGCAGTAATGGGAGATTTGGATGAGTTGGCTGTTTTGACAGAACATTGTATAAGGAGGAAAAAAGTTGTCACAGCCTCGGAGGCAGCCATGTTGGTTATTAGCGGGCGGACTATTTTAGAGCGTATCGGAGGGTATGCGCTGCCGGTGTTTTGTGAAAACAGATAACTCATCGAATTCTCCAATTTCTGTAGCTGGAGAGTCCCTGGAAGTGACCTGGTTGGAGGTTTTGATGAATTGGCTGATATTTCAGAACACCAAATATCGGCATTCCTCTCCTCACACTGACAGCGCATGCGGAGAGGAGAGCCTATAAGCGGCTTGTTTTCACAGCGGAGATCTACACTGATAATCAGGAACAGAAGAAACACAACAAGAGATTAAAGGTATTTGATAAAGGTTTAAATTTTGTCGATATAAATAATTTTAGTCTACAGATAAAGGAATATTTGATGAATAAATCTGGAGATCATTTATTAAAAAAGAACATTGAAAGGAGGAAATCGCTTTTTAACTCTCCAATTGGAGATGAAGGATGTGGAAGTTCTTCCGAAAAATGGTTTTAAAAGGATCTTCATGATCTGAAAATAAAGAGAGTAAATGATCCAAGTGATATAAAAAATGGAATCAAAAATTGGATGTTGTGATAAGGGGAGGGGCTATAGTGAGAAAGTCTAAAGAAGAACTCCGACAATTACAGGATGAAAATATTTATCAAAAGCTCCTCAGTAACCAACATCAAGATATAAAAAGGGCTCAATAAAGGTTTATTATACAAGAAAGAAGGAAATATCTCCAGCCTGATACATTTGGACCCCAAAGATCCACAAAGATAGAAGAATCGGGGAGATTGATTGTCAATGGGATCGATTCTGTAGGATCTCGGATTGGAGAGGACAAAGACTGCTTTCTACAGTAAGAAGAACGAGATCTCACCTCAGAGACACCAAACATCTCCTCCAGCTATTAGATATTATAAAACGGCTTTCCTCAGTTCGTGCTGACAGAGAGACGATCGGGGGCTATACCTGTCAGAGGGGGGAGGGGGGTCTGCCCTGATAATCAGCACATTGATAATCAGCACATTGATAATCAGAATATTGATAATCAGCACATTGATAATCAGCACATTGATAATCAGCACATTCATAATCAGCACATTGATAATCAGCACATTGATAATCAGAATATTGATAATCAGCACATTGATAATCAGCACATTGATAATCAGCACATTCATAATCAGCACATTGATAATCAGCACATTGATAATCAGAACATTGATAATCAGCACATTGATAATCAGCACATTGATAATCAGAACATTGATAATCAGAACATTGATAATCAGCACATTGATAATCAGAATATTGATAATCAGCACATTCATAATCAGCACATTGATAATCAGCACATTGATAATCAGTGCAGCCCCCATGAGAGGTGCCACAACAATGCCAATCAGTGCCCATCAGGAACACCTGTCAGTACCTCATCATCAGTGCTGCCCATCAGTGCCATCTATCAGTGCCCATCAATTCTACATATCGGTGCCTCCTCCTCAGTGCCTCCTCATCAGTGCCTCCTCCTCAGTGCCTCCTCCTCCTCAGTGCCTCCTCCTCAGTGCCTCCTCCTCCTCAGTGCCTCCTCCTCAGTGTCTCCTCATCAGTGCCTCCTCCTCAGTGCCTCCTCATCAGTGCCTCCTCCTCAGTGCCTCCTCATCAGTGCCTCCTCCTCAGTGTCTCCTCATCAGTGCCTCCTCCTCAGTGTCTCCTCCTCAGTGCCTCCTCCTCAGTGTCTCCTCATCAGTGCCTCCTCCTCAGTGCCTCCTCATCAGTGCCTCCTCCTCAGTGCCTCCTCATCAGTGCCTCCTCCTCAGTGCCTCCTCATCAGTGCCTCCTCCTCCTCAGTGCCTCCTCCTCCTCAGTGCCTCCTCCTCAGTGCCTCCTCCTCAGTGCCTCCTCCTCAGTGCCTCCTCCTCCTCAGTGCCTCCTCCTCAGTGTCTCCTCATCAGTGCCTCCTCCTCCTCAGTGCCTCCTCCTCAGTGCCTCCTCCTCAGTGCCTCCTCCTCCTCAGTGCCTCCTCCTCTTCAGTGCCTCCTCCTCAGTGCCTCCTCCTCAGTGCCTCCTCCTCCTCAGTGCCTCCTCCTCAGTGCCTCCTCCTCCTCCTCAGTGCCTCCTCCTCCTCCTCAGTGCCTCCTCCTCCTCCTCAGTGCCTCCTCCTCAGTGCCTCCTCCTCAGTGCCTCGTCCTCCTCAGTGCCTCCTCCTCCTCAGTGCCTCCTCCTCAGTGCCTCCTCCTCCTCCTCAGTGCCTCCTCCTCAGTGCCTCCTCCTCCTCAGTGCCTCCTCCTCCTCAGTGCCGTCAGTGAAGGAGATAACAACATTTTATAACAGAAACAAAGAAAAACTTTTTTTTTTCTTAACTTTCAGTCTTTCTTGGTTTGTTTAGCAAATAATAACCCCCCCCCCCCCCCCCAGAGGTGATGAAATACCAGCAAAAAATAAATCTCTATTTGTGGGAAGAAAATGATAAAAATGTAGTTTGGGTACAGTGTTGTATGACCGCGTAATTGTCATTCAAAGTGTGACAGCGCTGAAATTATCTCGGGAAATTGGTGATTATTTAGATGTAGAGATGAGGAGAGAAGGAGAAGAATTGGTAACAGACGTATTATAAACCGGTAGATAGAAATCGGAACCTTCCAATAGATAATTGTCACTTTGCACCTCGGCTTCTCATCCCACCGACAGGGCGATTCATTCGACGGAGAAGAAACCGCACAGAAAGAGAAGAGTTTGTAGTCCAGGCGAAGTCGATCGGAGAAAGATTCATACAAAAGGAGCTTCCAACATGAATCCATCGAACAGAAGATACAAGAAGTGACAAAATCAGAGAAAGGAATTGAAGATTCACTGAGAAATACTGAACAGAAGAACAATTCCCGATCGGTGATGAATTATAATATCCAACATAGAGAGATTGGAGGATGTCAGAAATATTGGAACATCATAAAAGAAGATCGACATTTGGGAACAATTCACACACCGAAGATCACCGAGAGATCGTATAGAAATGTGCTGGAGCCGCCATCTAGAAACATCTCTCCTTCTAGGGGGGAGGGGTATTACACATGTAGGCATACAAAACTAAAAGAAGAAAATACGTTTTAAATCTTCAGTGAGTGCAAAGAGTAGATTATGGAGGATTTTCCATCATGTAGGACCGGGGGATGGTCTATCTTCTAGAATGTTCTTACCAGGTTCAATATGTGGACACAATGTGAAGTTTGATCTCAACTGTTTTATATCCAATTTTTATTATTCAGATATTTTATAGATTTTATTGCTTTTATACAATCATCCACTAGATGTCGCTATTTAGGTAGTCTGGTGGATTAGGATTGATGGGTGTTATTCTAGGAGGAGTCAGCAGATGGCGCTGTTCTGTTACCATGTTATTTCCATATATATGAATGTTTTTTATTGTTTTTTATTGTTTAGTGTTGCGTTTTTATGAAGAAGATGTGGAATGCTCGTAGAGTCATCATATATATTGAAATTACACTGGTCAAGATAAAGAATAAATGTTGGAAAATGTGTTATAAAGACCGCTGTTGTTACCATGATTGTTATACAAGTCAGAATAGGAAAGCTGCGCTACAAAAGTTTTGATCGATCAAATCAAAACATACAAAAATATTAAAAAAATGTAAAAAGGTCCATACTGAATCACTTAAATTCTTGATGTCACCACAGTGTAATCCAACACAGACAAGAGAGCGAGCCCAACCACCGCAATGTAAATCTGCTTACCAGATGGCAAACATAAAGGGCAGGTGGCTATAACCCAGCCGCGGTCTGTAGCCTTCAGATGTCAGCACCGGTATCAGCAGACTGGATCATCCAGATCGCTCTCTCTCCCCCACTATGGAGTCCGTCTGGTTCTTCCCCAAGCAGTGCAGCGCCCACTAGTGGTGTTCCAGTTTTCTGGAGGTTCTGCAGAGAAGTGTGGAGCTGTCAGTGGTGTGCCGGCCTCCCCCTCGTCCTCCTCCTTCTGCTGCTTAGACCAGCTGAGCTCAGCCAATCACAGCTCCTTGGATACTGTATGCTTCTAATCAGATGCTGGCCTGTTATAAAAGGCCGGCATCATACACCCGACTCCATACCCTTGATGAAGTCACGTGATCAGTGACGCAACACGTCAGGTGGAGCCGGGTGACGTCACTTCCGGTCGCAGCCGAGACCGGAGGTCCCATTATTTGTTAAGCTGGACAGCGCTATTTTTAACTGTAAGTTATTACTTTGTTTAATAAATTTATATTGAAATACTACACCATGGAGACCTGTTTGTTGCATGCAAACTACATATGATGAGAAGGAAGGATCTGTACAGAGATCACCAGTGGAAGCCGTATAATATCTATCTGGCCGGGTGTCCCCCGGAGAAAGGATTTCACTGCCTTGGAGCCCGGAGTCACCTCTATACAGAGGCTTCACTTGACCTGTAGGGGTTTTTGTCTAAGGTAAGAGGTCGGGGAAAACCACCGGCGCACTACGGATGGCGGAAGCATTTGGGTTTATTGGATTCCATTTTTTGCACAAGCACTTTGATTATGAACTTTGAGAATAGGCACATTTATTACATTTATTATATTTATTCACTGCAGCATCACTTTGGAATTGTACTGTGTATGAAGAATATGTTATTTATATATTCATTGTTTGTGTATAGAGCCACATTGTGGTGGAAATTATAAGCAAATAATAATTCCATGCGCTAATAATCACAATCATAGCTCTATTGTACAATGCTGGGAAAGCGCGCTTCTATATCTCCAAGTAACACAGACAGACACTGGTATCACGTTCAGCTTAGCGAAATCCTGTCTACCATGATCTGCTGCTTTTATTTATACTATAAACATGAATAACAAAGGAAGGTGGTGGCTTCAGAATCAGCCAATCAGACACTTGTATTCTTTCAAAAGAATCAATCACACACATGTATATATTCAAATAGAATTCCAGTAGTGATGTGTGCAGAGCCATGCACTCAGCTTCTTGTGAGACACAAAGTGTCTCACAATTTGAACACTACGTATAGGGCTCTGAACACGATCGTGTGCATATTCCCACCGCTACCAATGACGTGAGCCGTACTCTATCATGGCTCAGTGGGCCATAATTTTGTATGGTTATGCTATGGTTCCCATGTACGTAGATCCGTTTACTAGGAGCGGTAATGCGATCACCATGAGGTGGCCAGTCTCTTGGTGAGGCATAAACGATTATCCCTAAAAGAGCAAACAGATCTGCCGTGTCCACGGGAAGGTTTCTGCATCCAATGGTCCTCCACCAACGTCTGTATGTGTGAATCCCCTCACATGAGAGTATTACAGCAAAACCGACAGCGGGGGACATCTGACAACATACATTAATAAAAATCTCCACAACAACATCCAGAATTATTATTTGCTCATTTAATACATCACTGTATCTTCTTTTGTTTACAAACTTTTTATTAGGTAGAAATAGTGGTACAAAGAGTGATATTATATATCGGGAGAAATACAGAAGGAATCATCATTACAGTAAATTATGTTGATATATACAGAGGGCGATCGAATGATAAAATCAATGTTACCTAGCTTACTGCCAGGTTGTTATTGAGATATATATACTTGAGTGAGTTTTTAGTTATAAAATGTATTTATTCCGGGTTTAGGAAGTGTTCTACATGAATATACCAGGGGTCCCATTCTTGTCCAATAGATGTTTTGTATTGTTTCGGGTATGTAGTATTTTTCTATGAGGATATTTTTATCTCTTGTTTTCAGTTGGTTTATAGATAAGATTTCCAGTGAGATGCGATAAGTCAGTGAATAGAAACACACATTGTGTGAAGCCGTCTCATGTGATCGATAGTCCGATGATTGGGGTGAATAATAGACAGTTGGAGACGAATGTTATTTTCTGAGATTTTAGATGCAAAGTAACTTCCATATCTGAGACACTTTCTTACATTCCCCAAAAATGTGTGAAAATGAACCTGTTGAAATAAATCCTCTAAAACGTGTCTGAGGGACTGAGGGGAAGATGGAGATCTGCTGGTGAATAATAAATACCGTCTTGTGAATATTGCCGTCTCTCGGATTGTGATCGATCTCATGCATTTAAGTAAATTGTTGATACATTCGGCCCAGTTTTCTGTGGATCGGGAGAGGTCACAATCTTGTTCCCATTTCAGTATATAGGGAGGGATGTTTGTCTTGACTATCTATATTAATCAGATTTGAATAGATTTCGGATATCAGACCTGCAGCTCTTTGAGAACTAAAACATATTTTTTCGTAGAATTTGGGTGATTTTGTCTCCATTAATGGAAAGTGAGTGATATAAACGTTTCCTCTTTGGAGGGATCTCCTGAGGTCACTATTAGGGATCTTCTATTTGGTGATGTGAAGGAGGAAGATGAAGGGTCTTCTGTGAGAGTTTTGAGGTAGTTAAGTTATTATTGATCCGTATTGAACTCCTCCGTATTTTGGTGGATTGATAGGAATTTGGGGTCTCCTATAAAGGACGTGTATTGGGGGTCGTGGCCGACATTATATTACATTTTTTATAATGTCATTTTCAAAGTTGATAAGAATTTGTGACTGATTAAGAATTTCTAAGGTTTGGTTTGGAACTTTGTTGCCCCATAAGAGACCAGCAATAGAATAAGGAAGAATTGATTCTTTTTCAGATTGGACTTGTGGGATTTTAGGGTTCTGGATGTGCCTTTGGGTTTTTTGGGACCTTCTTGGTGCTGGATAATATAACCAAAATTCCGGGAGGCCCAGTCCTCCGATTCTTTGTGATTTATAGAATACTTTTTTGGAAATCCGTGGCTGGGAGTCTGACAGTATGGATTTGTTAACATCTGATTGGAATCTGGTAATCATTATCTTATTTAATCTAATCGGAAGTGCGCCAAATAAGTATCGTAACTTTAGTAGAAGAGTCATTTTTATAGCCGTTATTCTTCCCAAAAATGAAATATTTAGGCCCCTTTCACACTTATACGACTTGTCCCACGATTTTGTACTACAAAATGGTATGACAAGTCATTCTCCATGATTTTTAATGACTACCATTCATATTGGCACCACTTTGGTCCAACTTCCATACGATTTGTACTCCATAGACCTCAATGTTAAACCCTCAAGTAGCATGAAAATCGTACCTGAATAATATAGATACGATTTCAGTACCACTTTGTAAGCACAAGCTGAGAATGGTTAATGTCAAAGTCGTATAAAGTAGTACTGCTCCCAAATCGCTGCAAAATCGCGGCAAAATAGCGGCCGCGAAATTGCAGTAAAATCGTGCGACTTTGAAGTCGTATAAGAGTGAAAGAGGCCTAAATGGTTTCCATAGTTTCATCATCATTCTTAATTTTTGTAACATGGGTAGGAAGTTTTTAGCGGATAGATTGTTAATATCTGGGGTGAGATAGACACCTAGGTACGGGAGGGTCTCCATCGTCCACGTGAAATTAAATGAGGGTCGAATGTTATCTAGTTGGGATGGGGGAATGTTTATAGCCATGTCTAATGATTTCCATACATTTACCGATTGCCCGGAGAGTGAAGAGAACATTTGTAATGTATGTAATAGGTCTGGTAGAGTTATGTTAGGTTGTGTGAGGAACAATATCATAGAAATGATAATACCCAAGAGCTAGTGTGGTGAAAAGCTAAAATAAATGATAAAATCTCTCTCTGGTGCAATGTATACATTCAAAATTAAAAAATGGTTCGCTAAGATCACAATTCCATAGATATGTGCAGTAGAAAATGCTGATAATGAACGGTGTTATAATTCCGTAGGATTCTGTTGTGATTCCATAGATTTGTGCTGATCATGAACAGTGATGTGTGGAATATAATGTGTACTTGTTGTGATACGATCGAATGATGTCACAATCACTGTGAAAGGTGGATAATGCTGGTAAAAAACTCGACATTTAGAGACATATATGACAAACCATTAAAAACAAAAAGTGCTATGAGGACCCTCTGGGCTGAAATAAAATATATAAATGCTCCAAACAATTGTGCAAAAACGTCCTCCTTGGTATTATAGCTGTTATTATACGGAGACCAAATATAAAGCATGGAAACAATGACTGATGGTTCACCAAGTAACTTCTGATTCCACCGCCTCCCGTCATAAGTCAGGACAGCTGATGGAGACATTTATTCTTCACTTCTGTTTCTTTGAAGCTCTCGGGACATAAATAGAAGCAGAAAGAGAAAAGAGCAATAGTGTTATACCGCTAAATAAGAGACAAGATCAGCAGTCTAAGGCCCCTTTCACACGGACGGATAGATTGGTGATTTTAGCTGCGGATTTTCCAGTTTTCTACCGCAGCTAAACACACACAATGCTTTCCTATGGCCCCGTTCACACACTGCGTTTAGCTGCGTTTTCATTACATGCGGTTTTGTGCGGATAGAAAAAATAGAATTGCCTGCGTCCAGAAGCGATTTATTCGCACATAACCGCAGGTAATCGCACTGCACTGTGTCAGCTGCGGATAACAGCGCCGAGCTGCTCATCAGGAAAGGAAAAATGTTTTTTCCTTTCCCAATGAGCGACAAGCACGGGGATCCGACCTGGACCCCCGCCAATACCAGGCACTGTGTTTGGTAAGAATCTTGAGGGGGAACTCCCCTCCACATTTTAAATAAAAAACCGGCATGAGTTCCCCTCCAAGAACATTCCAGGCCCTTCGGTCTGGTATGGATTCCAAGGGGCACCTCCTACGCCGAAAAAACGGCATGGGGGTCCCCCCAGAATCCATACCAGACCCTTATCCGAGCACGCAGCCCGGCCGGTCAAGAAAGGGGCTACCCCTCCTGAACCGTACCAGGCCGCATGCCCTCAACATGGGGGTTGGTGCTTTGAGGCAAGGGCGGGCCCCCCCACCCCAAAGCACCTTGTCCCCATGTTGATGAGGACAAGGGCCTCTTCCCGACAACCCTGGCCATTGGTTGTCGGGGTCTGCTGGCGGGGGGCTTATCGGAATCCGGGAGCCCCCTACCCATTCACCTGGGGAAAAAAAAGTGTCAATAAAAAAAACACCACAACACAGGTTTTAAAAGTAATTTATTAGGCAGCTCCGGGGGTCTTCTTCCGACTTCAGGGGTCTTCTGTCGACTTCGGGGATCTTCACGAGGTCCGCAACCAATTATATAAGCAAGGGGCGGGGCCACCGGGTGATGTCACCCGATGACCCCATCCCTTATGTCGTCACAGTCCCATCATGCCCTGGGACTGTGACGTCATAAGGAGGTGGGGTCACCGGGTGACATCACCCGGTGGCCACGCCCCATGCCTATATAATTGGTTGCGGACCTCGCTCACGGCATTACAGCGAGAGGGAGCATCGTGTCAACATCTCTGGAAGAGAGGAGAAGAGGGAAGAAGACATCTCAAAAGACCAGGCTCCTCCGCTAGCAAAAGAGCGGCAAAAGAGCAGAAGATAGCGGAGGAGCCCAGCAGAAGGAAGAAGGCCCAGGAGAAGAACCAGAGAGCGTGGAGACGACACTTGAGAGAGGAAGAAGAGGCCTTAGGGACCCCCGAAGTCGGCAGAAGACCCCAAGGCTGCCTAAATTCCTTTAAAACCTGTGTTGTGTTGTTTTTTTATTGACCCTTTTTTCCCCAGGTGAATGGGTAGGGGTACCATGTACCCCATTACTCATGCACATAGGGTGGGGGGCCGGGATCTGGGAGCACCCTTATTAAAGGGGGCTCCCGGATTCTGATAAGCCCCCCGCCCGCAGACCCCGACAATCAACGGCCAGGGTTGTCGGGAAGAGGCCCTTGTCCTCATCGACATGGGGACGAGGTGCTTTGGGGTGGGGGGGCCTGCAGGGCACCCCCCCTTGCCCCAAAGCACCAACCCCCCTATGTTGAGGGCATGTGGCCTGGTACGGTTCAGGGGGGGTGCTCACTCGTCCCCACCCCTTTTCCTGACCGGCCGGCGGGGAACCCATGCCGGTTTTTTATTTATAATTTGGCGTGGAGTTCCCCCTCAAGATTCATACAAAACACATTGCCTGGTATTGGCGGGGATCCAAGTCGGATCCCTGTTCAATATGAGTCAGTACCCTGTCGGGTTGCTATGGAAATGGCAAACCGCAGCTAAACGCAACCGCAGCTAAACGCAACCGCAGCTAAACGCACTGTACAAATGCAGCTGATCGCAGTGCCTGGTGTCTTGAATTTCACAGGAAAAAAAATGCTTTTAACTGCGGCAGAATAGCCGTCCGCGTGAAAGGCACCCAAAGCCGAAACACTCACATACGCCAGATCAAGATAAGCGTGTATAGCAACAGTCAGGCTCACTCCTCCTCACAGCCTCTCTGTGTGGCCGTACACTCATGGCTAATGTCAGTGGCTCCTCCTCCCGATGCGTTGCGTCACAGGTCACGTGACTTATTCATGGGAATAAAGCCTTGTGACGGGCGTGAGGATATTTATAGCCGCACTTTGTGGGTTGTCATAGTGACTTCGGGATCATTGTAACATAATGCCATTTCATTTAGACTGTCAATGCTGTATCATAACAATCACTATTGATACATAAAAGACATGAGTGTTATACTTCTTGTTACAATGTGTTCTATGTCCTGAACTGTTGGACAACAAAAAAAAAATACATTTATTACATTTTAAAACCATACATTTGTAAAAACTAAATCTAGGTGACCTGCATTTAGCGATATAACTAAAATATAAAAATATGATATAAAAACTCCATGAATCATAGCGGGATCGTTTTACCATCATGCTGAACAAAGAATGGGTACAAAAAAATGTATTTTGAATTACATTTTTTTTTAAATTAGTATTAATTACCATAAGAGAAGTTCTTCCTTCTCTTTTACTGTGCTGGTGGGGAGGTGGGAAGAATTTCTGATTGGCTCTGCTATACATATAGATTTATATGCGCACACGTGTGTTTGAGGTTTGGGGTGCACACCCTGATGCAATAGGCTGCGCACACCTATTCTGAAGATATTCCTGCCTAAGAGACTATATATATATTTGAACACACAACCATCCTGTCCAGTGACTTTTGTTGCTACAATGCATGGCTAAGGCCCCTATAGTGTCCTGGAATGTAAGAGGCCTACACCCCCCCTTGAAATGTACTATACTATTCATGTGCTTGAAGAAGTTCCTCCCCCGGGGTAATATGTTTTCAGGAAACTCCCTTGGCAGCAGAGACAGAATGCTTTTTGAGGTACTCCTGGGTGAGGAAGGCTTACCATTCTACACATACCTCATTTTCTAGGGGGGTAAGTGTACTAATTCATGGATCCCTGGACTACCAGGAATCTGACAGTGTCATAGATACGGAGGGGAGATTTGTGTTCATCCATTGTAGACTTAATACATTGCCATGTGTGTTGGCATGTGTATACATTCCTCCGCCGTTCACATCGGCGGTGCTACGGCTCCTCCTAACATTTTTGGATGGTAGGCCGGATGTGCCGTTGCTCGTGATCGGAGATTTCAATTGCTGTTTGGACCAGGTGGCGGATAGACACCCCAGCCCTAGACCTTCTGCCCTCTCCAGGAGTACTCCCCTGGCACGGTTGCTGCAAGAGGTGGGCTGGGTGGATATCTGGCGGCACCGCAATCCGGTGCCGGACAGTTTACATGTTTTTCCAAGACACACGAATGTCTATCTAGAATTGACCTGGGGGTTGGAAACTTGAGCATGCTCCCGTTTGTAGCTGACATAATACATAGACCCCGTAGTATATCGGATCACTCTCTCTTGGTGATCCAGGTCCTGGTGGCACTGCCATCCACAATGCCCAAAGCCCCCTGGAAATGTAATGCCTATTGGCTGAAATTATTCCGCTCACATGAGGGGATAGTGAGGAGCGTGCGGGAGTTCTTCGACACCCAGGATCAGGACGCCTCCAGGGTAGAACAATAGGATGTTTTTAAGGCTTACTTACAGGGAATATTGATAAGAGAAATAATCAAGGTAAAACATAAATCATCCGCTCTTAAGAAGGAGGTGGAAGCACGGGTTCAGGCAATGGAACAAAAATATATTGCCAGCCCTTCAGATTCGACCACGGAGGCATGGCAGGCGGCACTGTCTGCCTATCAGCACCTGTTCTCCTCCTCAGCCCAGAAGAAGAGGTTTTTTACAAAGCAGACGTTCTTTGAGGAGGGTGAGAAAACTGGTCGCCTTTTGGCGAGGATTGTGAACTCCCACCAACGCTCGCCTGCAATAGGAGCTATTAGATCTCAAGCGGGTAATTTGGTGAGTCCGCCTGAATTGATCATGCAGGAGCTAACTGGCCTCTACGAGACTTTATACAGTCCTGGCACGGCATATACCCAAGAAGACTTGGATCTATACCTGAGCAATATTGACTTCCCCGAACTGTCCGAAGGTCAAAGAGCCCAGTTGGAAGCCCCACTCACAGTAGAAGAGCTGCAGGAGGCAGTTGGAACCTTCCCCAACTGCAAGGCCCCGGAGGAGGACGGGATACCCATAGAGGTGTATAAACATTACTCTGAGGAGCTGCTGCCACAGCTGTTAAAGGTTTTCAATGAAGCTACAGAAAGAGCTGCCCTTCCCCCCTCCATGTCCAAAGCAAATATAGTTTTACTGCTCAAACCGGGCAAGGACCCAGTAGACCCTGGGGTGTACCGCCCAATCTCGTTGCTTCAAAGTGACATTAAGATATTAGCAAAAGTACTGGCAATACAGATGAATGGAGTGATAACATCTATTGTGTATGATGACCAAGCTGGATTCATGCCCAATAAATCTACCGCAGTCAATCTGAGGAGACTCCTCAATATCCAATCACGGGCAGATAACATGGGCAGTAGAGCACTGCTGTCATTAGAGCCCACAAAGGCATTCAACAGCATAGACTGGAACTACCTTTGGTCAATTTTGCTGCGATTTGGGTTCGGTCCAAACTACATCTCCTGGGTAAAGCTCCTGTACAGCCAACCGCAGGCCGCCATTAGAGCTTCGGCTCCTTGTCACGGAACTTTGTGCTTAGAATGGGAACGAGACAGGGTTGTCCCCCCTCCTCTTGGGCCGTTGGCAATTGATATCAGGGCAAATCAACACATTACGGGCTTCTGCTATGGTGGCATGCAAAAAAAGGTCATGCTATATGCAGATGACGCTCTGCTTCTGCTGGGAGACTCGGATACCTCCTAAGGGAGGCCATGTCCACCATATCCAGATTTAGAGGATTTTCGGGCCTACTTATTAATTGGTCAAAATCTGCTTTACTCCTGCTGGATGGGGACGACATGCAGATAGTTAATCCAGCCTGCCCTATACCCTCAGCTATGTCCTTTATATACCTGGGGATTCAAATTACAGCTAAACCAAGGGACTTTCTACATCCGAATGTCTCTCCCCTGCTATTAAGGTTCAGAGACAAGGTTCAAACTTGGAATCACTCTCCCTCTCAGTGGCGGGTGAATCTAATAAGGATGATACTTATGCCCCAACTATTATATTTTCTCCATAACTCCCCCATGGTTATCCCTCTGAAGATGTTCCGTACTGTTATTCTCATCTTTCATAGCCTCATATGGAAAGATAAAAACCTTAGGATTAAAATGGAACATTTGCAGAGGCCTAAAGACAGCGAGGGCTTGGCGCTCCCGAACCCATGGCTGTATTACCTGGCAGCTCAGCTACAGCACCACATTGGCTGTTTCCACCAACAGGGGGGACAGAGATTCGTTCGCAGAGTTCTTCACACAAATTATTACTACACACTGTATGTAGGGGACCTGTTCCCATGGCATTGGAGGCGCTAGCATTTGCTAAACCTCACAAAAAATACCCAACCTTCAGCTTAATACAAAAGATATGGAATAAAGGTAAATATATTCAGAATGCAGAGGGTTATACAGTCCCATATGGTTGAATGATACGTACACTGAACTGGTCAAGCTGAGGTCTGGAGGTAGGTGGAAGCAGTTTGGAGTCACACATCTCAAACACATATTCCGTAATGGGGTGCTGCGCCCCTTTTAGGATCTGAAGGAAGTCTATGATCTTCCATCCTCAATGTATTTTCAGTATATACAGCTTGGCCATGCAGTGGCAGTGCAGAGCCGCTCTTCGGATTGGCACCTGTCCCCAAGCCCTGTGTTTGACCCTCTGGAGGATGCGGCCTCATCCTAAGGATTTATCTCCCAATGCTACGCTATCCTGCTGCAGTCCATGATGAGGCGCCATCCTCTGAAGGTGAGGGAGAAGTGGGAAACAGATGCCGGACAATTAGACGGGGAGCAATGGGAGGAAATTTTTCAGGCAGTGGAAGTGTCCACTAAATGTATCCCAAAGACTGACTGACATCCTGTTGCGAATGTATTACACGCCCCATAAGCTTCACTTGATGAACCCTCAGCTTGACCCCACAGGCACTAGGTGTAAAAGAGAACACGGGAGTCTTATCCATATGATGTGGCACTGCCCCAAACTACATACCTACCGGGCAAGTTTAGTGACCATGGTCAACTCGGTATTTAACCACTTGCCACCCGCCCTATTACAAAATGACGGCAGCAAAATGGTTTGATATTCCTGACCGGACATCATATGACGTGTAATGGAAATTTGTAAGTTCTGTATATAATTGTATTCTATTTTGTATGTATTGCACACTGCCCTCACTGTGCACACAGCACTAATAATATTTTCAGTACATGTTTACATTCTTTCGAGTCCTGATTAGAATTAGCCTGCCTATGTAACGCCCTTTGTTACCATAAACGTACAATTGTAATATTAATGTGATACCTACGTAATCATGTGTATAAAAACCTTCAATTGCGTCATAATAAAGCAGAACAGTAATTTGGAAAGATGCTGAGTGTATCTTTTGTGTCTGTTCCCTACTGCAGTAGTTATTATTAATTTGGAACCACTAATCAATATGAGGATAGGAGTTGCCTATCATCAATTCAACCGAGTCAGCATGACGAGCTTTGCCTTAGGAGGGGATTCCAGGTGACCCTGAGTATCCGAAACGAGGAGCTTGAGACGATCCGGGAATTTCTGATAATCAGCCGGCTGAGGTAAGCCTTTTGCTTACATTTGAGTTATCAGACTTCCTTGATCGGTAAGGCATTTTCGGGACAAAGGGTACCTATTTTACTCCCCTTAATCGAACTGTATTGATTGGTGGTTATATGTTATGTTGTCCCTGTCTATTGTCCATTGGAGTGTTATAGATAAGAAAGGGAAGAATAATGCTGTTCACAGGTATATGTAGTACATCTGCTAGATAAAGTAGTTTAGAGGAAAGAGGGTATAGGCACAAGTAGAGAAAAGAGAACACTGGCCAGTCATTATGGGCATTGAATTAAGTAAGGGAATGAAGGGTAAGAGACCCTCAAAAATGCCCAGCGCAAGAGGAACGCTATATATGAACCGAAGGTGCGGTTCCACCTATACTGAGCCCCTAGATTAATGGTTAGAGTGGACAGGGATCCACAATGGGTAACTGGGTTACCAAGGTCCACAGGGACTAAGAATCGTGCAGAGTAAACAGCTAGAGAAACAGCTATCTATGTGAGCAGGATGGATCAAGGGTGACATTAACACTAGACAGAAAGGGACATTTTCATGTTAAGTTGTGGGATGAATTTGGGGTCAGGCACTACAACTATTAGAGTCAGAAATAGAGAAATGAGAGGTAAAACAGAAGACTTTATATGTTGTCAGAGAGGGAAGATGGGATGAGCACTCTGGCTGACCGTCTGATCATAGAAGCTAGATATAAAAGATATCTGAACAAAATAAGGAAAGCAGAATTTAGGCAGGGAAATATTAATGAGAGTTAAAAGAAAGTGAGAGAATGATATGTATGTGTTGTGTACAAATGGGAAAAATGTAAGCGATTTTAGAGAGATATTGGTGTATGTGTGTGCGAATGCTGGGACCTTTAGTTCTATTGCTTGTGTGTGTCATGTACACAGATGTGACCCCCTCCTTTGTGCTCTCCTGAAGAAATGTGGCTGGGATGAGAGGTCAGTGATAAGCCGGAAGGACACCATGACCATTTCTGTTTTTTAGACAAAACATTTATAACAAAATGTGCCGGGTTAACGAATCTAATGGTAAACAATGTGATCACAATTATTTTTTGAATCTGTTTTCCAAACATGGTAAAATGAAGGTTACATTTAACCGTGTCTTACACAAATTGAATATCCTTTGATAGTGGAAACAGTGCATTTAAAAAAGGGAAATTAAGTAAAATTAAGTAATAATAAGTATTCATTTCTAACATGAGTTTAACAGTAATATAGATACATTGAAACTGGTTTAGACAACCTTTGGTTGGAAATGAAATCCAGGTTATTAGGGAAATTTGTAATGAATGGGATTAGTTTAGATTAAGATAACAATTTTGTACATTTATACAATAAGCCCTGAGAGAAAAAAAAAAGATTAATATGAGGTTGTTATTTGGAATGAAGCTGCCATAATATTTAACAAAGCCAAGATGAATGGGATACATAAGAAGTTCTTCTACAAAAATGAAATTTTAAGGTTTTTGATAATAACTTGATGTGCGGTCCATGATGTGAGAGTAATAATAAATAAAATATAAATATAACAGACCCATCACATCAAGTCCACACACCCTGTTAGGATAGATGCCACCTGCAGCCAGTTGTTTTATAGTTTTTGATGCTTTCTGGTCCATCATACAGATTCTTGGTCCTTTTGTTTTTATTTATTTTTATTTTTGAAATCCAAAGCAGAATGTGTGGATTGTGAAATGATGTGCCCCTTTTCCTTGTAAGTGCCGTGGTATATACAGAAGAATATTTTGAATTTATGGACATCTCTCCATGACCGCAGGGTATTGTTATCATTTATTATAATATTGCCAGGAAAAAGTTGTCTTTTGAAACATGAAACTGAAGTTCTTACACAAACAGCATAATAGAAAACAAGCCATTGTAATATATTTATGGAAGCTGGACCCAGTAATGAAGGGTTCATCCCGATATATCAGAGCTGTAGCTTTTATGCAAAGGTGCTATTAGACAAAGTTAGATATTGTTTTGGTCAAACATTTAATTTTTAAGGGTCTGACATTCTGTGCAGCAAATATACAGATAACTAAATGTTTGTCTAATGAAAGGTTTAAAATATGAGTTTGTTTATGTACAAATCTAACAATGAAAAATGCGTACATTTGAATCCAGCCACCTTATTGCCTCTATTGTAGGAGGCTGGAGACAAAGGAAGACACATGTGTTACATTGATGGTGTAGGAATCAGCTGCTGTGAGTCCAGTGCAGGACACACTCCCTGAAGACCCAGATATTTAATTTTTTGTAGATTCGAGTATGCAGTTTATCACCCAGAAGGATACTCTGTATTCAAAGTCATTGGATCTTTTTTCCCCAGCTCAAGAAACAGAGCTCCATGTTTTAGCAAAGCCTGTGAGCTATAAAAAGAGTGTATATTTATATAGATAGTCGAGACATTGAGAGCTTTTGGTTCCATTTGAAGGGCCAGAAGTTTGTTTTTACTTCGGCAGGTAAACCAACCAAGCATGCCAAGTTAATTTAATCGGCTGTTTTCAGCCTTCCAGGTTCTTGCTGAGGTAGCCATATTAACTTTCACACATGGAAGCAGACCAGGTGACTAAGGATGCTGCATTTACAGCCCCGGACACTTGATGGGTCTGTGCAACTCACAGATTCCACCCTAGTTCTGGCCCAGTATAGCTGGGATTAATAATTAAACTTTAAGGACCCCAGAATGAGAAGAACAAGTGGTCCACAGGGGGCAACTTCTTATGAAAGAGGACTTTGGAAAAGGTGATCATTTATGTCTGCCAGCCACTCTTTTCCCTCCAGCTTGACACATGGACCGTGTCATCAGTCACAAGAAGTTATGGCTGCCTTAGTAAATGAGCGTGGGATAGAGCCAGGGTTCTCCACAGTTGTTTTTATAACATACCACTTCTTGTTTTACCTGTTACCAAAGGTGTTACCAAAAGCTGAACATCCCTTCCAGAGATTACAAAAAGCTATATCCAGATGCCCAAGTCAGGATCTTACGAGTATGGGTTTTGTCTGTATGGACATGTTTTCTGGATGTCCAGTGGCAAATGCTACTGCAAAGGCCACAGTAAAAAGTGTTATCAGAAGTAGTTTGGAAGTACAGAGTGCAGAAAGTACAGAGAGTAACAGAGGAAATCATTTTTTATAGAAGAGTCCTTACTAGAAGTTTTGAGGTTTTATTTTTACACCCCCTACTGTCTACAATGTAGCAGAAAAAGTAGAGTAAGAAACTAGAAAACTTTTGCCTGAATGTTTTCTTATATTTTATGAAGCCCCTAAGGGGGATGTTGGACTCTCTCCCTATGGGATTTAGTTTGGGAGTGTGCTACTCACTTGCTTATATTTTGTCTCAGCAGCTGAAGTCCTCCATTCGGATCTCACAGAGAATGTTGCTGATCTTTTAAGGTTTTTTGACAAACTCATTTATGTGTTTTCTCCCCAATTCCAGATCCTAAAAGTTTGGAAGGATCTAAAACTAAATCCAGGTGACTTGTGGATTGTTAAGGGACATTTATATATAAGGAAATGTTTGGAGACTCAATACAGCATCTATTTCATGTACAGTTTTTGCAAAACTTGAAGGAAAGTCACCTGGATCCACACCAGACACTGCAAAAATGACTAAATTAAAGAAATCTCTGTGTTTGATTTGTTTCCCTCTTGTGATCACAGTCTAGGGTACTTTTTGATTCAATTACTTTAATTGTAAGGGATATATATACATATATTTGAGAAGTAGTTCAGCCATGTTGAAGTCATATTTTGTCTTTTGTGCGTCTTCCATTTTATGTAGAATTGTCTGTGTTATGCTGATAAGTCAGCATGCCCACAATTCAGCTAGAAGGCCATTCTGGCCACAGGAGTGTACAGCCAGTACTCTGTAAATATGTCTTATCAATCCTTTGTTTATCACAATGAAAAGTAATTTTGTAATGAAAAAGTTGCTCAACTATTATTTTCTCCACAATGGAGTTTTTTTGCCTCTTTGGCCAGGACTACTTCCACCTAAGCGTGTGGAGGTTCCAGGTTAAAGGTGATAGCAGGTGTGGTTAGTGATCAAAATATTGATCAAAAGAGGGGAGACTGTAATGGAAATGTGTAAGTTCTGTATATAATTGTATTGTATTTTGTATGTATTGCACACTGCCCTCACTGTGCACACGGCACTAATAATGTTTTCAGTAAATGTTTACATTCTTTCCAGTCCTGATTAGAATTAGCCTGCCTAATGTTACGCCCCTTGTTACCATAAATGTACAATTGTAATATTAATGTGATACCTACGTAATCATGTGCATAAAAACCTTCAATTGCGTCATAATAAAGCAGAACAGTTATTTGGAAAGATGCTGAGTGTATCTTTTGTGTCTGTTCCCTACTGCAGTAGTTATTATTAATTTGGAACCACTAATCAATATGAGGATAGGAGTTGCCTATCATCAATTTAACCGAGTCAGCATATACCGTGTCCAGATCTGCTTTTGAAAGAGGAACATAATCTCTGCTTTCTGATGAGTCTGTTTCCAGCTGCTGTTGGGCACTTGCAGGAGAAGTGTGCAGGGAGCCGGCGCCATTTTTAGCCATGCTGCCACGCTCCTGTGATCCGTGCTGCCATGCTCCTGTGATCCATGCTACCACGCTCCTGTGATCCATGCTGCCACGCTCCTGTGATCCGTGCTACCACGCTCCTGTGATCCGTGCTGCCACGCTCCTGTGATCCGTGCTGCCACGCTCCTGTGACCTGTGCTGCCACGCTCCTGTGATCCATGCTGCCACGCTCCTGTGATCCGTGCTACCACGCTCCTGTGATCCGTGCTGCCACGCTCCTGTGATCCATGCTACCACGCTCCTGTGATCCATGCTGCCACGCTCCTGTGATCCGTGCTGCCATGCTCCTGTGATCCATGCTACCACGCTCCTGTGATCCATGCTGCCACGCTCCTGTGATCCGTGCTACCACGCTCCTGTGATCCGTGCTGCCACGCTCCTGTGATCCGTGCTGCCACGCTCCTGTGATCCGTGCTGCCACGCTCCTGTGATCCGTGCTGCCACGCTCCTGTGATCCATGCTGCCACGCTCCTGTGATCCGTGCTGCCACGCTCCTGTGATCCGTGCTGCCACGCTCCTGTGATCCGTGCTGCCACGCTCCTGTGATCCGTGCTGCCACGCTCCTGTGATCCGTGCTGCCACGCTCCTGTGATCCGTGCTGCCACGCTCCTGTGATCCGTGCTGCCACGCTCCTGTGATCCATGCTGCCACGCTCCTGTGATCCATGCTGCCACGCTCCTGTGATCTATGAAGATAGTGTGAGAAACTTCTGGTGGCCCCCACATCTGCTCTTCCTTGAATTCGGCATGCGCAGGTACTTATGTGCAGGGGTGTTTCTTTCCTGGACTAATGGCAGCAGTTTATGTCCCCTTTTTCTTGGCTGAGAGCCCTGTGAAGACCGAAGCTCTTGTTAGAAGCTCCATCCCATGCCACGCATGCGCCCTAAGATATTGCATTTTTTTCAAAATTGTCGCTCTACT
The DNA here is from genome assembly GCA_037952925.1 of Lithobates clamitans. Classification (NCBI taxonomy): domain Eukaryota; kingdom Metazoa; phylum Chordata; class Amphibia; order Anura; family Ranidae; genus Lithobates; species Lithobates clamitans. The sequence continues at coordinate 24,951 of JBBGZY010002020.1, forward strand.
TTTGCTTATAGCGCAGAAAATAATAACCGCAGAGATGATCAAATACCACCAAAAGTGGGGAAAAAGAGGACATAAATTTTGTTTGGGTACAAAATCGCATGACTGCAAATTTGTCAGTTAAAGTGACGTAGTGCTATATCGCAAAAATGGCCAGGTCAGGAAGGGGGTAAATTCTTCCAGGGCTGAAGTGGTTAAGGATAAAAGTTTGTCGCCATTCCACGAGCGGAGCGCAATTTTGAAGCGTAACATGTTGGGTATCAATTTACTCGGCGTAACCTCATCTTTCACAATTTAAGAAAAAATTGGACTAACTTTACTGTCTTATTTTTTCCCAAAAAAAGTGCGCTTGTAAGACCGCTGCACAAATACGGCGTGACATAAATTATTGCCCGCCATTTTATGCTCTAGGGAGTTAGAAAAAAAAATTATATATACAATGTTTGGGGGTTCTAAGTAATTTTCTAGCAAAAAAAAATATTTTAACTTGTAAACACCGAGTCTGAAAAATAGGCGTGGTCTTAAAGTGGTTAAAAGACATAATAATATAAGAAGCTCTTTCCAGCAACTACTGGACTGAACTTATTGTGGATCACATCCCTGATACAAAGAGTAAAAGAGGTTCCTCAGGTTGGGACTTAAAACAGGCCACAAACAGATTTGTAGAAAAAGTATATAAATTTATTGCACATTGATGCCAATCACAACGTAGAAATGGGAATAAAGCAACAAACACATATATTGGGAACAGAAATGGAAACGGCTGCGGAGAAAGCCCAGAACCTGTCAGACAGACGGAACATCCAACGCGTTTCGAAGAAACAAAATGCAGATCTTCTTCAGGGACAAAGGGCTTGCGGGTTCCAAATCTGTAGCTTCAATCTATGATAGCAGAATACAAATCATCAGAGGTATAAATGGACGCACAATATGCATAAAAATATATACAGACATACAAAGCGATAGCAATAAAAACACAGCTGAGCGTACGGACCCCGAATGTTAATGATCCACCCATACAGGAAGAAATCAAAACTCAAAAATGAAGAGAGCGCTATGTCCGTCAGAGCCCCACACAGCCATCAGACCAGGGAGATGAGGACAGCCAATGATCCACATAGGACCAAGTAGTCCCACTACACAGTTTATGGTATATCTATAAATAAATCGATCAACCAATCAGTTTGGACAGAGTATCCAGAACTATTTGTACACAAAGCAATATTCATAAACAATAAACAGACACTAGAAATCCAACAACCACAAACACATACCGATATTGATCGTGAATTTAGAGGAGAAATATAACACTTCTTCCCCTAAACACGCATCCGATTGATAGGTGGGGGGTGGAGTCGGAGTCTTGAATCCAACCGTTCAGACCATCATAGGTTAGAAATGGTCATACAAGTCAGCCTGATAGCTGGACGGGCCTTACTGATCTACAAAGTACACACAGAGGAAGATTGTTAGCGAGATATATTGTGCCCTACAAGTTGAATAAATGAAAATGGCGATCCAAGTCACCTAAACCTCCCAATGAGCTTCCCTTATGGCTGGGATGGAGTCGTGTGTCTGCCAGGTGGAACGGGGCTAACTGGAGGAACTAAGCTCTGTATATATGGGGTGAAAGGTAATGAATAATTGCAGACACCTGGGTCATAATTACCTGACCCCATAACATCTGCACTACCCAGACCAGACACTCCAGGTACACCTCGTATGTAGATTAGCACACTCTGAACGGCGTCTCCCTCTGACATCATCAAATGGGGTGTTCCTTGTATGTAGATTAGCACACTCTGAATGGCGTCTCCCTCTGACATCATCAAATGGGGTGTTCCTTGTATGTAGATTAGCACACTCTGAACGGCGTCTCCCTCTGACATCATCAAATGAGGTGTTCCTTGTATGTAGATTAGCACACTCTGAATGGCGCCTCACTCTGACATCATCAAATGGGGTGTTCCTTGTATGTAGATTAGCACACTCTGAACGGCGTCTCCCTCTGACATCATCAAATGGGGTGTTCCTTGTATGTAGATTAGCACACTCTGAATGGCGCCTCACTCTGACATCATCAAATGGGGTGTTCCTTGTATGTAGATTAGCACACTCTGAACGGCGTCTCCCTCTGACGTCATCAAATGGGGTGTTCCTTGTATGTAGATTAGCACACTCTGAATGGCGTCTCCCTCTGACGTCATCAAATGGAGCCAGAATGAGTGCCAGATCACATGCTAAATCTTCGGATATGAAATGGACTATAATTTGTATACAGGGGGCGCTATAATAACCGGAGGAAACGTGACGTGATCACATGGAGTCGTGCAGTACGATGGCGTGACGTCACACGCCTCCACTGTCGAATACACTGGTAGTTTGTGTCTTAGATGGCTCCATAACAACCAGTGGAACCAGACGTGATGTCATGACATGGCACTGCCTGGTAAGACGGCCCAACACCATATGTCCTCCACCACCAAGTGAGCTGGCAAACTGAGCATTACATGGCACCATAACAGCCAAGGGAATCCAAAGACATATCAACGAAAAACGAACAGATAAGTATAGGCACCCGGAACAGAATCTCAAGGTTGCAGAGATTGACTCAGACATATATAATCAGGTCAAGGCTGGTCAATCTCCTACTAGTGGTGTGCGCAGCTGTGACCGAACCAAAAATACTGAGAAAGCAAACGAGAAAAAAAGAAAAATGGAAAAAAGAGAAAAGAAAAATAAATTCAAGAGGATGTGACATCATCCCTACCAGAGTCAAAAAGAAACTGTGGACCATAAATCCAGATAGCCAATAAAGTGGGTAACACTCTATCCCATACATGAACACAATATATATGAGCATGCTGGGTACAGGCATTCTACACAGGTATATAGGTATATATTAATCATACACTTGAGCAAGACAAACTCGGGACACCATGCATGGAATCAAGATCAAACCCAAAGCAACATGCCAGCACAATTTGTCAGACATATGACATGGGTAGTTAGGACCCTGAAATGAGAGGCTCATTGATGGAGGTGGGGAGGGAAGGATCATTGATGGAGGTGGGGAGGGAAGGCTCATTGATGAAGATGGGGAGGGAAGGCTCATTGATGGAGGTGGGGGGAAGGCTCATTGATGGAGGTGGGGAGGGAAGGCTCATTGATGGAGGTGGGGAGGGAAGGCTCATTGATGGAGATGGGGAGGGAAGGCTCATTGATGGAGATGGGGAGGGAAGGCTCATTGATGGAGGTGGGGAGGGAAGGCTCATTGATAGAGGTGGGGAGGGAAGGATCATTGATGGAGGTGGGGAGGGAAGACTCATTGATGGAGATGGGGAGGGAAGGCTCATTGATGGAGGTGGGGAGGGAAGGCTCATTAAAGGGGGGAAGACTCATTGATGGGGGTGGAGAGGGAAGGCTCATTGATGGAGGTGGGGGAGGGAAGGCTCATCGATGGAGCTGGGAGAGGGAAGGCTCATTGATGGAGGTGGGGGAAGGCTCATTGATGGAGGTGAGGAGGGAAGGCTCATTGATGGAGGTGGGGGGAGGGAAGGCTCATTGATGGAGGTGGGGGAAGGCTCATTGATGGAGGTGAGGAGGGAAGGCTCATTGATGGAGGTGGGGGGAGGGAAGGCTCATTGATGGAGATGGGGAGGGAAGGCTCATTGATGGAGGTGGAGGGAGGGAAGGATCATTGATGGAGATGGGGAGGGAAGGCTCATTGATGGAGATGGGGAGGGAAGGCTCATTGATGGAGGTGGAGGGAGGGAAGGATCATTGATGGAGATGGGGAGGGAAGGCTCATTGATAGAGGTGGGAGAGGGAAGGCTCATTGATGGAGGTGGGGAAGGAAGGCTCATTGATGGAGGTGGGGGGAGTCTCATTGATGGAGGTGGGGGAGGGAAGGCTCATTGATGGAGGTGGGGAAGGAAGGCTCATTGATGGAGGTGGGGAAGGAAGGCTCATTGATGGAGGTGAGGAGGGAAGGCTCATTGATGGAGGTGGGAGAGGGAAGGCTCATTTATGGAGGTGGGGGAAGGGAAGGCTCATTGATGGAGGTGAGGAGGGAAGGCTCATTGATGGAGGTGGGGAGGGAAGGCTCATTGATGGAGGTGGGGGGAGGGAAGGCTCATTGAGGGAGGTGGGGGGAGGCTCATTGATGGAGGTGGGAGAGGGAAGGCTCATTGATGGAGGTGGGAGAGGAAAGGCTCATTGATGGAGGTGGGAGAGGGAAGGCTCATCAATGAAGATGGGGAGGGAAGGCTCATTGATGGAGGTAGGGGGAGGCTCAATTATGGAGGTGGGGGAGGGAAGGCTCATTGATGGAGGTGGGGGGAGGCTCAATGATAGAGGTGGGGGAGGGAAGGCTCATTAATGGAGGTGGGGAGGGAAGGCTCATTGATGGGGGTGGGGAGGGAAGGCTCATTGATGGAGGTGGGGGAGGCTCAATTATAGAATGAATGAATGAATGATTTGTAGAGCGCTGCAAATGCGAACTGAATCGCCTCAAGGCGTTGGATGCGTTCTTTGTTGTCAGCTTCTTAGAAAAGGAAGGTCTTTAGTTTTTTTGCTGAAGGCCTGATGGTTTTCTTCCATGCGGATGTTGGTTGGAAGGGCGTTCCATAGTCGAGGTCCTTGGACTGCGAATCTTCGTTCTCCCTTTGCTTTGTAGCGGTATTTGGGAATGATGAGGAGGTTTTGGTTAGCTGATCGAAGACTGCGATTCGGTGTGTAGTGTTTTATTTTCTCCCGGAGATATAGGGGAGCATTTCCTTGTATGCATTTGTGGGTGAGGTAGAGAGTCTTGAATGTGATACGATTCTTCACGTTTAGCCAGTGTAGGCACTTTAGGGAAGGGGAAATAGATTCCCAGGGTTTTTTCCTGCTAACAGTCTTGCCGCCGTGTTTTGGATGAGTTGCAAGCGGGCAAGCTGATATTGGGGTAGTCCTACGTAGAGCGAATTTGTGTAGTCGAGTCGGGAATTGATGATTGTTCCCACGACTGCCGCTTTGTCCTCTTCTGGGATGAAGGGGATGAGTCTACGTAGCAGGCGGAGGAGATGGTGGGATCCGCTGACTACTGATCCTATTTGTGCATCCATTGTCATTCCTGAGTCAAAGATGACGCCAAGACTCTTGCCTTTGGTGCTTGGAGAGATGGTCTGTCCGAGGATGGTCAGAGGTATCAACGGAGTCTTGATTTTGGAATTTTTGTTAGCGTGTAGGAGAAGAAGTTCTGTTTTTTAATCGTTGAGCTTAAGGGAGCTGATGGTCATCCAGTCATCTATTAAAGTGAGGCATTTCTCTAATTGCTGATGATGGTTTTTTTGTCCGGTGATGCGAAGATGGAGTTGGGTGTCATCAGCGTATGAGTGGAACCTGAGATCGGTTTTCCTGATGATATTGAGGAGTGGGCAGACGTAGATGTTGAATAGCACTGGTGACAGGGGTGAGCCCTGAGGGAGAGGTGGGGGAGGGAAGGCTCATTGATGGAGGTGGGGAGAGAAGGCTCATTGATGGAGGTGGGGGGAGGCTCAATGATGGAGGTGGGGGAGGGAAGGCTCATTAATGGAGGTGGGGAGGGAAGGCTCATTAATGGAGGTGGGGAGGAAAGGCTCATTGATGGGGGTGAGGAGGGAAGGCTCATTGATGGAGGTGGGGGGAGTCTCATTGATGGAGGTGGAGAGGGAAGGCTCATTGATGATGGTGGGGGAGGGAAGGCTCATTGATGGAGGTGGGGAGGGAAGGCTCAATGATGGAAGTGGGGGAGGGAAGGCTCATTGGTGGAGGTGGGGGAGGGAAGGTGCATTGATGGAGGTGGGGGAGGGAAGGCGCATTGATGGAGGTGGAGAGGGAAGGCTCATTGATGGAGGTGGGGAGAGAAGGATCATTGATGGTAGGGAGGGGAGGCTCCTTGATGGAGGTGGGGGAGGGAAGGCGCATTGATTGAGGTGGGGGAGGGAAGGCGCATTGATGGAGGTGGTAGAGGGAAGGCTCATTGATGGAGGTGGGGAGAGAAAGCTCATTGATGGAGATGGAGAGGGAAGGCTCATTGATGGGGTGGGGAGGGAAGGCTCATTGATGGAGGTGGGGGGAGGGAAGGAGCATTGATGGAGGTGGGGGAGGGAAGGCTCATTGATTGAGGTGGGAGCGGGAAGGATCATTGATGGAGATGGAGAGGGAAGGCTCATTGATGGAGGTGGGGAGGGAAGGCTCATTGATGGAGTTGGGGTGGGAAGGCTTATTAATGGGGTGGGGAGGTAAGACTCATTGATTGGGTTGGCTAGGGAAGGCTTATTGATTGAGGTTGGGGGAAGGCTCATTCATGGGGGTGGGGAAGGAACGCTCATTGACGGTGGTGGGGAGGGAAGGCCCATTGATGGAGGTGGGGGAAGGCTCATTCATGGGGGTGGGGAGGGAATGCTCATTGATGGAGGTGGGGAGGGAAGGCCCATTGATGGAGGTGGGGGAAGGCTCATTCATGGGGGTGGGGAGGGAACGCTCATTGATAGTGGTGGGGAGGGAAGACTCATTGATGGAGGTGGGGGAGGGAGGGCTCATTGATGGAGGTGGGGAGGGAAGGCTCATTGATGGAGGTGGGGAGGGAAGGCTCATTGATGGAGGCGGAGAGGGAAGGCTCATTGATGGAGGTAGGGAAGGAAGGCTCATTGATGGGGGTGGGGGAGGCTCATTGATGGAGGTGGAGAGGGAAGGCTCATTGATGGAGGTGGGGAGGGAAGGCACATTGATGGAGGTGGGAGAGGGAAGGCTCATCGATGGAGATGGGAGAGGGAAGGCTCATTGATGGAGGTGGGGAAGGAAGGCTCATTGATGGAGGTGGGGGGAGTCTCATTGATGGAGGTGGGGGAGGGAAGGCTCATTGATGGAGATGGGGAGGGAAGGCTCATTGATGGAGGTGGGGAAGGAAGGCTCATTGATGGAGGTGGGGAAGGAAGGCTCATTGATGGAGGTGAGGAGGGAAGGCTCATTGATGGAGGTGGGAGAGGGAAGGCTCATTTATGGAGGTGGGGGAAGGGAAGGCTCATTGATGGAGGTGAGGAGGGAAGGCTCATTGATGGAGGTGGGGAGGGAAGGCTCATTGATGGAGGTGGGGGGAGGGAAGGCTCATTGAGGGAGGTGGGGGGAGGCTCATTGATGGAGGTGGGAGAGGGAAGGCTCATTGATGGAGGTGGGAGAGGAAAGGCTCATTGATGGAGGTGGGAGAGGGAAGGCTCATCAATGAAGATGGGGAGGGAAGGCTCATTGATGGAGGTAGGGGGAGGCTCAATTATGGAGGTGGGGGAGGGAAGGCTCATTGATGGAGGTGGGGAGGGAAGGCTCATTGATGGGGGTGGGGAGGGAAGGCTCATTGATGGAGGTGGGTGGAGTCTCATTGATGGAGGTGGAGAGGGAAGGCTCATTGATGATGGTGGGGGAGGGAAGGCTCATTGATGGAGGTGGGGAGGGAAGGCTCAATGATGGAAGTGGGGGAGGGAAGGGTCATTGGTGGAGGTGGGGGAGGGAAGGTGCATTGATGGAGGTGGGGGAGGGAAGGCGCATTGATGGAGGTGGAGAGGGAAGGCTCATTGATGGAGGTGGGGAGAGAAGGATCATTGATGGTAGGGAGGGGAGGCTCATTGATGGAGGTGGGGGAGGGAAAGCGCATTGATTGAGGTGGGGGAGGGAAGGCGCATTGATGGAGGTGGTAGAGGGAAGGCTCATTGATGGAGGTGGGGAGAGAAAGCTCATTGATGGAGGTGGGGGGAGGGAAGGCTCATTGATGGAGGTGGGGAGGGAAGGCTCATTGATGGAGGTGGGAGAGGGAAGGCTCATTGATGGGGTGGGGAGGGAAGGCTCATTGATGGAGGTGGGGGAGGGAAGGATCATTGATGGAGGTGGGGGAAGGAAGGCTCATTGATTGAGGTGGGAGCGGGAAGGATCATTGATGGAGATGGAGAGGGAAGGCTCATTGATGGAGGTGGGGAGGGAAGGCTCATTGATGGAGTTGGGGAGGGAAGGCTCATTAATGGGGTGGGGAGGTAAGACTCATTGATGGGGTTGGCTAGGGAAGGCTTATTGATTGAGGTTGGGGGAAGGCTCATTCATAGGGGTGGGGAAGGAACGCTCATTGACGGTGGTGGGGAGGGAAGGCCCATTGATGGAGGTGGGGGAAGGCTCATTCATGGGGGTGGGGAGGGAATGCTCATTGATGGAGGTGGGGAGGGAAGGCCCATTGATGGAGGTGGGGGAAGGCTCATTCATGGGGGTGGGGAGGGAATGCTCATTGATGGAGGTGGGGAGGGAAGGCCCATTGATGGAGGTGGGGGAAGGCTCATTCATGGGGGTGGGGAGGGAACGCTCATTGATAGTGGTGGGGAGGGAAGACTCATTGATGGAGGTGGGGGAGGGAGGGCTCATTGATGGAGGTGGGGAGGGAAGGCTCATTGATGGAGGTGGGGAGGGAAGGCTCATTGATGGAGGCGGAGAGGGAAGGCTCATTGATGGAGGTAGGGAAGGAAGGCTCATTGATGGGGGTGGGGGAGGCTCATTGATGGAGGTGGAGAGGGAAGGCTCATTGATGGAGGTGGGGAGGGAAGGCACATTGATGGAGGTGGGAGAGGGAAGGCTCATCGATGGAGATGGGAGAGGGAAGGCTCATTGATGGAGGTGGGGAAGGAAGGCTCATTGATGGAGGTGGGGGGAGTCTCATTGATGGAGGTGGGGGAGGGAAGGCTCATTGATGGAGATGGGGAGGGAAGGCTCATTGATGGAGGTGGGGAAGGAAGGCTCATTGATGGAGGTGGGGAAGGAAGGCTCATTGATGGAGGTGAGGAGGGAAGGCTCATTGATGGAGGTGGGAGAGGGAAGGCTCATTTATGGAGGTGGGGGAAGGGAAGGCTCATTGATGGAGGTGAGGAGGGAAGGCTCATTGATGGAGGTGGGGAGGGAAGGCTCATTGATGGAGGTGGGGGGAGGGAAGGCTCATTGAGGGAGGTGGGGGGAGGCTCATTGATGGAGGTGGGAGAGGGAAGGCTCATTGATGGAGGTGGGAGAGGAAAGGCTCATTGATGGAGGTGGGAGAGGGAAGGCTCATCAATGAAGATGGGGAGGGAAGGCTCATTGATGGAGGTAGGGGGAGGCTCAATTATGGAGGTGGGGGAGGGAAGGCTCATTGATGGAGGTGGGGAGGGAAGGCTCATTGATGGGGGTGGGGAGGGAAGGCTCATTGATGGAGGTGGGTGGAGTCTCATTGATGGAGGTGGAGAGGGAAGGCTCATTGATGATGGTGGGGGAGGGAAGGCTCATTGATGGAGGTGGGGAGGGAAGGCTCAATGATGGAAGTGGGGGAGGGAAGGGTCATTGGTGGAGGTGGGGGAGGGAAGGTGCATTGATGGAGGTGGGGGAGGGAAGGCGCATTGATGGAGGTGGAGAGGGAAGGCTCATTGATGGAGGTGGGGAGAGAAGGATCATTGATGGTAGGGAGGGGAGGCTCATTGATGGAGGTGGGGGAGGGAAAGCGCATTGATTGAGGTGGGGGAGGGAAGGCGCATTGATGGAGGTGGTAGAGGGAAGGCTCATTGATGGAGGTGGGGAGAGAAAGCTCATTGATGGAGGTGGGGGGAGGGAAGGCTCATTGATGGAGGTGGGGAGGGAAGGCTCATTGATGGAGGTGGGAGAGGGAAGGCTCATTGATGGGGTGGGGAGGGAAGGCTCATTGATGGAGGTGGGGGAGGGAAGGATCATTGATGGAGGTGGGGGAAGGAAGGCTCATTGATTGAGGTGGGAGCGGGAAGGATCATTGATGGAGATGGAGAGGGAAGGCTCATTGATGGAGGTGGGGAGGGAAGGCTCATTGATGGAGTTGGGGAGGGAAGGCTCATTAATGGGGTGGGGAGGTAAGACTCATTGATGGGGTTGGCTAGGGAAGGCTTATTGATTGAGGTTGGGGGAAGGCTCATTCATAGGGGTGGGGAAGGAACGCTCATTGACGGTGGTGGGGAGGGAAGGCCCATTGATGGAGGTGGGGGAAGGCTCATTCATGGGGGTGGGGAGGGAATGCTCATTGATGGAGGTGGGGAGGGAAGGCCCATTGATGGAGGTGGGGGAAGGCTCATTCATGGGGGTGGGGAGGGAACGCTCATTGATAGTGGTGGGGAGGGAAGACTCATTGATGGAGGTGGGGGAGGGAGGGCTCATTGATGGAGGTGGGGAGGGAAGGCTCATTGATGGAGGTGGGGAGGGAAGGCTCATTGATGGAGGCGGGGAGGGAAGGCTCATTGATGGAGGTAGGGAAGGAAGGCTCATTGATGGGGGTGGGGAGGGAAGGCTCATTGATGGAGGTGGGGGAGGCTCATTGATGGAGGTGGAGAGGGAAGGCTCATTGATGGAGGTGGGGAGGGAAGGCACATTGATGGAGGTGGGAGAGGGAAGGCTCATCGATGGAGATGGGAGAGGGAAGGCTCATTGATGGAGGTGGGGAAGGAAGGCTCATTGATGGAGGTGGGGGGAGTCTCATTGATGGAGGTGGGGGAGGGAAGGCTCATTGATGGAGGTGAGGAAGGAAGGCTCATTGATGGAGGTGGGAGAGGGAAGGCTCATTTATGGAGGTGGGGGAAGGGAAGGCTCATTGATGGAGGTGAGGAGGGAAGGCTCATTGATGGAGGTGGGGAGGGAAGGCTCATTGATGGAGGTGGGGGGAGGGAAGGCTCATTGAGGGAGGTGGGGGGAGGCTCATTGATGGAGGTGGGAGAGGGAAGGCTCATTGATGGAGGTGGGAGAGGAAAGGCTCATTGATGGAGGTGGGAGAGGGAAGGCTCATCAATGAAGATGGGGAGGGAAGGCTCATTGATGGAGGTAGGGGGAGGCTCAATTATGGAGGTGGGGGAGGGAAGGCTCATTGATGGAGGTGGGGGGAGGCTCAATGATAGAGGTGGGGGAGGGAAGGCTCATTAATGGAGGTGGGGAGGGAAGGCTCATTGATGGGGGTGGGGAGGGAAGGCTCATTGATGGAGGTGGGGGAGGCTCAATTATAGAATGAATGAATGAATGATTTGTAGAGCGCTGCAAATGCGAACTGAATCGCCTCAAGGCGTTGGATGCGTTCTCTGTTGTCAGCTTCTTAGAAAAGGAAGGTCTTTAGGTTTTTTGCTGAAGGCCTGATGGTTTTCTTCCATGCGGATGTTGGTTGGAAGGGCGTTCCATAGTCGAGGTCCTTGGACTGCGAATCTTCGTTCTCCCTTTGCTTTGTAGCGGTATTTGGGAATGATGAGGAGGTTTTGGTTAGCTGATCGAAGACTGCGATTCGGTGTGTAGTGTTTTATTTTCTCCCGGAGATATAGGGGAGCATTTCCTTGTATGCATTTGTGGGTGAGGTAGAGAGTCTTGAATGTGATACGATTCTTCACGTTTAGCCAGTGTAGGCACTTTAGGGAAGGGGAAATAGATTCCCAGGGTTTTTTTCCTGTTAACAGTCTTGCCGCCGTGTTTTGGATGAGTTGCAAGCGGGCAAGCTGATATTGGGGTAGTCCTACGTAGAGCGAATTTGCGTAGTCGAGTTGGAAATTGATGATTGTTCCCACGACTGCCGCTTTGTCCTCTTCTGGGATGAAGGGGATGAGTCTACGTAGCAGGCGGAGGAGATGGTGGGATCCGCTGACTACTGATCCTATTTGTGCATCCATTGTCATTCCTGAGTCAAAGATGACGCCAAGACTCTTGCCTTTGGTGCTTGGAGAGATGGTCTGTCCGAGGATGGTCAGAGGTATCAACGGAGTCTTGATTTTGGAATTTTTGTTAGCGTGTAGGAGAAGAAGTTCTGTTTTTTAACCGTTGAGCTTGAGGGAGCTGATGGTCATCTAGTCATCTATTGGTGGGGAGGGAAGGCTCATTGATGGAGGTGGGTGGAGTCTCATTGATGGAGGTGGAGAGGGAAGGCTCATTGATGATGGTGGGGGAGGGAAGGCTCATTGATGGAGGTGGGGAGGGAAGGCTCAATGATGGAAGTGGGGGAGGGAAGGGTCATTGGTGGAGGTGGGGGAGGGAAGGTGCATTGATGGAGGTGGGGGAGGGAAGGCGCATTGATGGAGGTGGAGAGGGAAGGCTCATTGATGGAGGTGGGGAGAGAAGGATCATTGATGGTAGGGAGGGGAGGCTCATTGATGGAGGTGGGGGAGGGAAAGCGCATTGATTGAGGTGGGGGAGGGAAGGCGCATTGATGGAGGTGGTAGAGGGAAGGCTCATTGATGGAGGTGGGGAGAGAAAGCTCATTGATGGAGGTGGGGGGAGGGAAGGCTCATTGATGGAGGTGGGGAGGGAAGGCTCATTGATGGAGGTGGGAGAGGGAAGGCTCATTGATGGGGTGGGGAGGGAAGGCTCATTGATGGAGGTGGGGGAGGGAAGGATCATTGATGGAGGTGGGGGAAGGAAGGCTCATTGATTGAGGTGGGAGCGGGAAGGATCATTGATGGAGATGGAGAGGGAAGGCTCATTGATGGAGGTGGGGAGGGAAGGCTCATTGATGGAGTTGGGGAGGGAAGGCTCATTAATGGGGTGGGGAGGTAAGACTCATTGATGGGGTTGGCTAGGGAAGGCTTATTGATTGAGGTTGGGGGAAGGCTCATTCATAGGGGTGGGGAAGGAACGCTCATTGACGGTGGTGGGGAGGGAAGGCTCATTGATGGAGGTGGGGGGAGGGAAGGCTCATTGAGGGAGGTGGGGGGAGGCTCATTGATGGAGGTGGGAGAGGGAAGGCTCATTGATGGAGGTGGGAGAGGAAAGGCTCATTGATGGAGGTGGGAGAGGGAAGGCTCATCAATGAAGATGGGGAGGGAAGGCTCATTGATGGAGGTAGGGGGAGGCTCAATTATGGAGGTGGGGGAGGGAAGGCTCATTGATGGAGGTGGGGGGAGGCTCAATGATAGAGGTGGGGGAGGGAAGGCTCATTAATGGAGGTGGGGAGGGAAGGCTCATTGATGGGGGTGGGGAGGGAAGGCTCATTGATGGAGGTGGGGGAGGCTCAATTATAGAATGAATGAATGAATGATTTGTAGAGCGCTGCAAATGCGAACTGAATCGCCTCAAGGCGTTGGATGCGTTCTCTGTTGTCAGCTTCTTAGAAAAGGAAGGTCTTTAGGTTTTTTGCTGAAGGCCTGATGGTTTTCTTCCATGCGGATGTTGGTTGGAAGGGCGTTCCATAGTCGAGGTCCTTGGACTGCGAATCTTCGTTCTCCCTTTGCTTTGTAGCGGTATTTGGGAATGATGAGGAGGTTTTGGTTAGCTGATCGAAGACTGCGATTCGGTGTGTAGTGTTTTATTTTCTCCCGGAGATATAGGGGAGCATTTCCTTGTATGCATTTGTGGGTGAGGTAGAGAGTCTTGAATGTGATACGATTCTTCACGTTTAGCCAGTGTAGGCACTTTAGGGAAGGGGAAATAGATTCCCAGGGTTTTTTTCCTGTTAACAGTCTTGCCGCCGTGTTTTGGATGAGTTGCAAGCGGGCAAGCTGATATTGGGGTAGTCCTACGTAGAGCGAATTTGCGTAGTCGAGTTGGAAATTGATGATTGTTCCCACGACTGCCGCTTTGTCCTCTTCTGGGATGAAGGGGATGAGTCTACGTAGCAGGCGGAGGAGATGGTGGGATCCGCTGACTACTGATCCTATTTGTGCATCCATTGTCATTCCTGAGTCAAAGATGACGCCAAGACTCTTGCCTTTGGTGCTTGGAGAGATGGTCTGTCCGAGGATGGTCAGAGGTATCAACGGAGTCTTGATTTTGGAATTTTTGTTAGCGTGTAGGAGAAGAAGTTCTGTTTTTTAACCGTTGAGCTTGAGGGAGCTGATGGTCATCTAGTCATCTATTAAAGTGAGGCATTTCTCTAATTGCTGATGATGTTTTTTTTGTCCGGTGATGCGAAGATGGAGTTGGGTGTCATCAGCGTATGAGTGGAACCTGAGATCGGTTTTCCTGATGATATTGAGGAGTGGGCAGACGTAGATGTTGAATAGCACTGGTGACAGGGGTGAGCCCTGAGGGAGAGGTGGGGGAGGGAAGGCTCATTGATGGAGGTGGGGAGAGAAGGCTCATTGATGGAGGTGGGGGGAGGCTCAATGATGGAGGTGGGGGAGGGAAGGCTCATTAATGGAGGTGGGGAGGGAAGGCTCATTGATGATGGTGGGGGAGGGAAGGCTCATTGATGGAGGTGGGGAGGGAAGGCTCAATGATGGAAGTGGGGGAGAGAAGGCTCATTGGTGGAGGTGGGGGAGGGAAGGTGCATTGATGGAGGTGGGGGAGGGAAGGCGCATTGATGGAGGTGGAGAGGGAAGGCTCATTGATGGAGGTGGGGAGAGAAGGATCATTGATGGTAGGGAGGGGAGGCTCATTGATGGAGGTGGGGGAGGGAAGGCGCATTGATTGAGGTGGGGGAGGGAAGGCGCATTGATGGAGGTGGTAGAGGGAAGGCTTATTGATGGAGGTGGGGAGAGAAAGCTCATTGATGGAGATGGAGAGGGAAGGCTCATTGATGGGGTGGGGAGGGAAGGCTCATTGATGGAGGTGGGGGGAGGGAAGGATCATTGATGGAGGTGGGGGAGGGAAGGCTCATTGATTGAGGTGGGAGCGGGAAGGATCATTGATGGAGATGGAGAGGGAAGGCTCATTGATGGAGGTGGGGAGGGAAGGCTCATTGATGGAGTTGGGGAGGGAAGGCTCAATAATGGGGTGGGGAGGTAAGACTCATTGATGGGGTTGGCTAGGGAAGGCTTATTGATTGAGGTTGGGGGAAGGCTCATTTATAGGGGTGGGGAAGGAACGCTCATTGACAGTGGTGGGGAGGGAAGGCCCATTGATGGAGGTGGGGGAAGGCTCATTCATGGGGGTGGGGAGGGAACGCTCATTGATGGAGGTGGGAGGGAAGGCCCATTGATGGAGGTGGGGGAAGGCTCATTCATGGGGGTGGGGAGGGAACGCTCATTGATAGTGGTGGGGAGGGAAGACTCATTGATGGAGGTGGGGGAGGGAGGGCTCATTGATGGAGGTGGGGAGGGAAGGCTCATTGATGGAGGCGGGGAGGGAAAACTCATTGATGGAGGTAGGGAAGGAAGGCTCATTGATGGGGGTGGGAAGGGAAGGCTCATTGATGGAGGTGGGGGAGGCTCATTGATGGAGGTGGAGAGGGAAGGCTCATTGATGGAGGTGGGGGAGGGAAGGCTCATTGATGGAGGTGGGGAAGGAAGGCTCATTGATGGAGGTGGGGGAGGGAAGGCTCATTGATTGAGGTGAGGAGGGAAGGCTCATTGATGGAGGTGGGGGGAGGTTTAATGATGGAGGTGGGTGAGGGAAGGCTCAATGATGGAGGTGAGGGAGGGAAGGCTCATTGATGGAGGTGGGGAGGGAAGGCTCATTGATGGAGGTGGGGGGGAGGCTCAATGATGGAGGTGGGGGAGGGAAGGCTCATTGATGGAGGTGGGGAGGGAAGGCTCATTGATGGAGGTGGGGGAGGGAAGGCTCATTGATGGAGGTGTGGAGGGAAGGCTCATCGATGGGGGTTGGGAGGGAAGGCTCATTGATGGAGGTGGGGAGAGAAGGCTCATTGATGGGGGTGGAGAGGGAAGGCTCATTGATGGAGGTGGGGGAGGTAAGGCTCATTGATGGAGGTGGGGGGAGGCTCAATGATGGAGGTGGGGGAGGGAAGGCTCATTGATGGAGGTGGGGAGGGAAGGCTCATTAATGGAGGTGGGGGAGGGAAGGCTCATTGATGGAGGTGGGGGAGGGAAGGCTCATTGATGGGGGTGGGGAGGGAAGGCTCATTGATGGATGTGGGGAGAGAAGGCTCATTGATGGGGGTGGGGGGAGGCTCATTGATGGAGGTGGAGAGGGAAGGCTCATTGATGGAGGTGGGGGAGGGAAGGCTCATTGATGGAAGTGGGGAGGGAAGGCTCATTGATGGAGGTGGGGGGAGGCTCAATGATGGAGGTGGGGGAGGGTCAATGATGGAGGTGGAGAGGGAAGGCTCATTGATGGAGGTGGAGAGGGAAGGCTCATTGATGGAGGTAGGGAGTGAAGGCTCATTGATGGAGGTGGGGGGAAGCTCATTGATGGAGGTGAGGAGGGAAGGCTCATTGATGGAGATGGGGGGGCTCATTGATGGAGGTGGGAAGGGAAGGCTCATTGATGGAGGTGGAGAGGGAAGGCTCATTGATGGAGGTGGGGAGGGAAGGCTCATTGATGGAGGTGGGGGGAGGGAAGGCTCATTGATGGAGGTGGGAGAGGGAAGGCTCATTGATGGAGGTGGAGAGGGAAGGCTCATTGATGGAGGTGGGAGAGGGAAGGCTCATTGATGGAGGTGGGGAGGGAAGGCTCATTGATGGAGGTGGGAGAGGGAAGGCTCATTGATGGAGGTGGGAGAGGGAAGGCTCATTGATGGAGGTGGGAGAGGGAGGGCTCATTGATGGAGGTGGGGAGGGAAGGCTCATTGATGGATGTGGGGAGGGAAGTCTCATTAATGGAGGTGGGGGATGGAAGTCTCATTGATGGGGAGGGGAGGCTCATTGATGGGGGTGGGAGGGGGAAGGCTCCTTGATGGAGGGGGGAGCTTTCCCATTTAATCTGTTTCAGTAAAGTAGCTATCGGAGCTTGCATTGCTGGTAAAGGAAATGCTGGTTCGGATAGAAAGGTGTCAGAACACACAGAGCATCGCAGGTTGTTGTGTATGGGGCTGTGTAACGGTAGACAGATCGGTACCTACAATGAGCATGTGAGCATCATAACTGGAACACGGCGCAATGGAAGGTGGCCTAGTCTGATAAATTCAGGAGTGGTTTGAGGTGAAAAAAAAAAAGTAGGAGGTGTTGACTTGGCCTTCAAATTCTTCAGATCTCCATTTGATCGATCATCTGTGGGATGTGCTGGAAAAACAAGTTTGATCCAGGGAGGCCCCATCCCTCGACTACAGGACTTAAAGGATCTGATAGTGATGGCTTGGTGCCAGATACCACAGTGTACCTTCAGAGGTGTAGTAGGGTCCATGCCTCAACAGTTCAGGAAAGGAAGACTGACTCAGTATTAGATGGGTGGTCAAAATGTTTTGGCTGATCGGTGTATATACTAAAAGATCACTTTGATATAAATAATCTTATCAATGTGTATTATTGATCACCGAGTACAGATTATATTTGTTTAATGAGAGCCCCTCCTCCCATCACACAATGGTTTGATTTATGTCTTCTCCACACAAGTCTATGAATTGGCAGATCCACTGAAAACAACGCACTCCACATGTGGCTGATATCACAGCATTGGTAAGCAGGGATCAGAGTAAGATTACTGAGCCGCTGAGAGCTCCCCTAGTGGCTAATCTACAGATCTCAATATTTCATACAATACCAAAAATGAGGAAGAGAATAAAATGTGAGTCAGATACAAATCACTTTATTATAATAAAAGCTCAGAATACATATTTACAGAAAATACTTTATATATTAGAGGAGCACACAGAACACATTGGCGAGCATGAACCATGGCAGATGACATGGAACGTTACTTGGCACTCCATGAGAATAAGAAAATGTGCCTTTATTTGTGAAGGATGTAATCACAAAACCATATCACAGCAGAACGGACAGAAAAGCTGACGCGTTTCACATTATCAAACAGTGCTTAATCATAGCTCATATTCTCATCCCTATATGCATTGCCAGCACCTGTGGCTTCAAATCTAGAGGAGAGGATCTTTCCTGTCTGACCTACCTGGAACGGTGATATCTTTTTCTCTATTTTTACTTCGCCCTCCATCCCTGGTCCAGATTACCTCAAAATTCATTAAATCAGTTTTCTATTCATTGTTACCACTGATTGGCTCCTTGTGCTGTTTCATACCCCCCAGTCTAAGCTCTGCTGCACAGGGACTATGAGAGGCTGATATCAGGTCACATTCAATTATTTACACTGCTTGGAATCAATAAATACATTTATTGATGATTAATTTTGTGTCTTTTAAATCTTCCTGGAATCATTTTACCACCCGAATATGTTTTACACATTTTTTAGAACAGAGGATCTCAGCACAGGAGGGATAGTTAGTGGGTTAGTGTTAGAGGTCAGTGTTAGGGGTCAGTGTCAGGGATACAGGGTTAGTGTTAGAGGTCAGTGTTAGGGGTTAGTGTTAGGTTTAGAGGGAGGTATAATCTGTGTTCTCTGTAATCCTGATTTTAATCTGGTTCTTATTACAGCTGGTTGGGGATAGAAGGTCAGCCTGTCTTATAGATTATGCTGCCTGTCTCACCTCCATTCTTTTACCTATGAAGTTGGTTCTTCACTTTGGTCACCTTCCAGAACATCAGCTGACCCCAGTGGGGGAACCTTGGAAGCTCTGAGTATTAAACTCCAAAGCTCCATGGAGGGTTCCTGGTAAAGGTTCTATGGTTCAGAAAATACACCCCCCCTCTGACCCACCTTGTCCTGGGGACCTCCAATAGCAGGATGCAGAACTTGGGGCTGAGAAAACCTCAGAGGAGGAAAATGTCTGTGTTACCCCACAGCAACCAATCAGATTCCAGCTTCCAGCAGGGAACACAAGAATAGAAAATATCCAATGTATGGACAACACAACATAGCTCTGCTGCTGGAGTGAAAATAAGGCAAATGTTGGGTCCAGAGGGAGATGACAGTCCCTACTCAGACAATGCTTACCCAATCAGATAATAGGAAGATATGAGTCCCTCCTCCGTTCTTCTCCTCATATGGTCAGATGACCACCACTAATAGAAAGATACGAGTCCCTCCTCCGATCTCCTCCTCATATGGTCAGATGACCACCATTAATGAGAAGATACGAGTCCCTCCTCAGATCTCCTCCTCATATGGTCAGATGACCACCACTAATAGAAAGATACGAGTCCCTCCTCCGTTCTTCTCCTCATATGGTCAAATGACCACCACTAATAGAAAGATACGAGTCCCTCCTCAGATCTCCTCCTCATATGGTCAGATGACCACCACTAATAGAAAGATACGAGTCCCTCCTCCGTTCTTCTCCTCATATGGTCAAATGACCACCACTAATAGAAAGATACGAGTCCCTCCTCCGTTCTCCTCCTCATATGGTCAGATGACCACCATTAATAGAAAGATATGAGTCCCTCCTCGGATCTCCTCCTCACACCAGTGGCAGTGTGAAGGATTCCTCTGCAGTCTGATAATTATAAAACACCTCCAATTTGATTGGACAGTCTGAGTCCTCCGGTGTGAAGGTGATGGTGGATGTGCAGTCGGTGCCGTCCTGTCTGTTCTCTATTTCTCCATCAATAGGAAACATTCCTGCAGACCAGGTGAACTCCGCACTGTCTGCCTGACATTCTTCAATGTACGCTACAAGAGTCACCTCCTCACCCACCCGGGGGCGCTCCGTCACACATTTAATCTCCCGTATTTGGAACTTCTTCTCCGGTCCTGTTGAGGGAAGAACATTGTCATTATTGGCGAGCCAGCCATGACCTGTCTGATATCAGATATCATACTCATCTTCTCTTCAATCCCCTCCTCCCCCACCACACATACTCACCTTTACTTCAAGTGGTTGTAAAGGCAGTTTTTTTTTTTTACACCTTAATATATTCTCTGCAGTGGAGCCCCCTCCAGCCCCCCCTTTATAATTATCTAAGCTCCATCTCCATCCAGCGATGTGCACAAGAGCAAATGCTCTCTCCGATCTCCTCCTCCTCATTGGTCTTCAGCTCCTGCTGCTGTCCATCACAGCTAGTGAGGAGGGAGCGGGGGGGGACCCCTGAAGAGGAGGATCTGGGCTTCTCTGTGCAAACCATTACAGGGCCGGTAAGTATAACATGTATGTTATTTATAAAAAAAATATGTTTGCAATCACTTTTGAAGTAGGAATGGGGATCAGATTATATGGCCATGGTTATGTGTGTAGTAGGGCTGATTTAGAATTTCAGCTAAGAAGCCATTCCTATTTACTATGCTAAGAACATTTTGTCTGTAGAACGTGACAGGCTGTGGGTTGGGACACTGAATTCACCCATTTCCCCCCCTTAGCACAGCCATCTGTGCTTAGCTTAGCACACTTTTCCTGTGTCCAGGGTGTCAAGCTGGTCAGCAGATGAACCGCAAAAGCAAGGCTTGTGCAATGATTGTGAAAGAATATGCTTTGCTAAACTGCTTTGCATCAATAAGAGGAGGTTAACTGGTTAAAAGGTTAAGAATGTCTTGTAACGGAAATGTATAGTGTGGTGGCTTGTGACGCAATATGATGAAAAGATATATGTACACTGTATTTCTCTGTATGGCTCACTCTTGGCGTGTAGACACGAGTCGGGTCAGGAGTGTCCATTCTTAATGGCTAAAAGAATGGAATAAAAACCTCGCATACCAGAAGTTCATTGTCCAGCAGTCATTACCATTATTCTGCTACCTCATTTGGTGCATTGGCCCTAAGGGGGGAATATCGGTGTGACCTGTTGAGGCAGGTGGCACTGTTTTCCACCAGACCTACAAGGAGTGGTCCGAGAGGCCAGCCCTGTGGGCTATATCGTAGTCTCAAAAGGCGCCTTCTAGAACTGTTATCTAGGAGACTGCGCTGTGTCCCATTTGGTGGCCTGCTGTGGACGACCTTCGTAGCGTCAAAAGGACCTGGGAATCCGAGAAGTAGATAGCTGGAGCTCCAACGGGAACAGGTGAGAGTCTTTTTACTTTTGTTTTTGGATAACAGTCAGACAGCCAGCCAGCCTCTCGACGGATCGAGAGAAGGGAAGCCTGATCACCTTCCGAGAGAAACGTCCGTTCAGATGATTGTGCATCTTTCGGACGAATACTCAGTCAGTCAGTAATTTTTGGGTGGGAATGTCTGGTATGATTGATGTGTGTATGAGACATCACTTTGTGGTGAAGTGACCGTGTCCTCTTTTAAGTGCGGTTCCTGGCTGGGAGACCACGTCCAGGCCACTGACCGAGGGAAGCGTTGTCTATTGTCCCTACCTGTGTCGAGGATTCAGACCCCTTACTGAATTTTCATCATCTACCCTACCCTCTGTGTCTGTCTTGGTGTCTGTTAGGTTATAAGAATGGGTGGGAAACATAGTGTTGAATCTCCCCTACAAACCATGATCTCCAACTTTAAGAAGGGATTTTCTAAGAACTGTAATTTAAAACTTAGCCCTGAGAAATTGATAACATTGCGTGAGAAAGATTGGCCCTGCTATGGAGCGCGGTGGCCCCCACAGGGAACCCTTGACTTAGAGACCATTGACTGATTATTTGACAATATTATGTCAGAATTACAGAAACATGACCAAGACGCACCTTCCAGGAGGACTGTTCGTTCGGGTGATTGTGCATCCCTCGAATAAATCCTCAGCCAGCCAGTCAGGAGGAATATCCGTCCAGATGATTGTGCATCTCTCGGATAAATCCTCAGCCAGCCAGTCAGGAGGAATATCCGTCCAGATGATTGTGCATCTCTCGGATAAATCCTCAGCCAGTCAGTCAGTCAGCTAGGAGAAAACGTCCGTCTGGATGATTGTGCATCCTTTGGACAAATGGGAGATAAAGACCTGCAGTGGATAGAAGCCACAGAAAGAGGAACAGTATAGAATTATAGTTATGACAAGAGTAGTACCACTGACAAAACAAACAAAACACATATATTCTCAACCCGAAGAGACAGATCAGCCTCCCCCGTATGTAGATGAAAGGACCTCAGATAGAGACAGGTCAGAGCCATGTCCAAATGCCCCGTCCAGTAAACAAGGGGACTCAAGTTGTTGTCCACCTACATCAGATTCAGCAAGTTTGTCAATGCCAAATCTCAGTAAATATACTCCTGACCGTAACACTCTGGGTATAGGCAGGACAGAAATAGGCAACTCAGTAGTAGTCAATGGGCTCCCCAATCAAGTGTCCACTTCCACTCCGAGAAATCCTGATGCAAATAGCCGGACCCTTGCCCCGCATCCCTTTGAAGCCCGCATACTGCAAGACATCCCAGGACTGTGGGCAGAAGACAACCTACCAGGATTAACCACACACGTTCCCCCAATCCTTATTGAATTAAAATCAGGAGCCACTCCAGTAGGCCTGAAACAGTACCCAGTCCCTCTAAAAGCCCTAGTAGGAAAACAAAAGTACTTAAACAAATTCCTACACTATGGAGATCTAAAACCCTGTCAGTCTCCCTGGAATACACCTCTACTTCCAGTGCAGAAACCTGAAACAGCTCACTGTCATCCTGTTCAAGACCTCAGAGCGGTCAATCAGGCTGTAATGACCATGCACCCAGCGGTCACTAATGAACTGTTACGATTACTGTGGGAGGCAGGTTATAAGGTGTCCCGGAGAAAGGTGAAATTTTGACAAGAGACTGTAAAGTACCTGGGATTCAGAGTATCACAAGGACAGAGACAATTGGGAGAAGGCAGGAAAGAAGTTGTTTGTCAGATTCCCACCCTGACTACCAGACGGCAAGTATGTGAATTCCTGGGGGTGGCAGGATTCTGCTGAATCTGGATACCGGACTTTGCCATAAAAGCCAGACCCCTCTATGAATCCACAAAGGGGGGAGAAAAGGAACCCTTCCAATGGGGAGAACAGCAAAACAGAGCATTAAGACATTAAGGTCTCCCTAATGCAGGCTCCTGTGCTAGGCTTGCCAGATAGCCAAAAAGTCTTCTATTTGTATGTCAGTGAAAAACAAGGAATAGCAGTAGGAGTCCTGACACAACACTCTGGGTCTTGGCAGCGCTCTGTAGCATACCTTTCAAAACAACTGGACACTGTAGCTCATTGATGGCCATCCTGCAGCGGGCCATCGCAGCAACAGCCCTCCTTGTGGTGGAAGCTGACAAGTTGTCATTGGGTCAGGAAACTTATGTCCAGGTCCCACAACAAGTACAGGCATTAATGGATTACAAGGGAAATCACTGGTTTACTAACATTCGAATGGTTAAATATCAAGCTATGCTGTGTGAAAATCCTCGTATCCACTTAGAGACTGTAAACACTTTAAACCCAGCCACTCTGCTCCCCACCTCACAAGAACCCCTAACTTATGACAGTCTCCGGGTAATGGATATGCAAGCCGACCAGACTTGAAAGACAGCCCCTTGAAATCCAAACGTTGTGTACTTTACTGACAGAAGCAGTTTTGTAAAAGATGTTTATCCCCAGATATAGGCCCAGACAATGGCCCTGACTTTGTCCACAAGTGCCTCCAGGAATTGGCAACAGTACTTAAGATTACTTGGAAACTACACACCGCATATAGGCCCCAAAGCTCTGGAAAAGTTGAACGGATGAACCGCACACTCAAGTCACAACTGGCTAAGCTCTGTCAGGAAACCCAAATGAAGTGGACCTTGATGTTGCCTATTGCTTTACTGAGAATTCGGAGTACCCCAACAAAGAGGACAAATCTGTCCCCTTTTGAGGTACTGTATGGTAGGCCCCCACCCATCATTAGAGGGATAAGAGGAGACTTGCATCAGATAGGAGGGGTAGTTAACCATGAACTGATACAGAAACTTGGGGAAAGTATGCAGGACATAGGGAAATGGGTTCAAGAGAAACTTCCCATAAGTTTGTCGAACCCAGTATACCCCTTTAAACCAGGAGATACAGTGTGGGTAAAGGAGTGGAACATAACCCCACTAGGGCCAAAATGGAGAGGTCCTTACATTGTTCTGCTATCTACCCCAACAGCCATTAAGGTAGCCGAGGTGACACCCTGGATACACCACTCCAGGGTAAAACGAGCTGCTGACCTCATAGACTCCTGGCACAGTACAGTAGACCCCCAAGATCCTTTGAGACTGAGATTGACCAGAGAAATAAGAAGGAAGAACTCCAGCCCTGTGTTCAGCACACCCCTGGAAGCTGCTGAATTTACGCACGGCAGAAGATAGAAAGACTGCAGCCCTGCGGCCAGCACACCCCTGGAAGCTGCTGGCTCAACGCACGGCGGAAGATAAAGGATATCTACTAAGCTCTGCTCCAACCACAGCCCGGACGCTGGTTGGTCTACGCACAAGCTGAAGCTTGAGGATATTCATCGGTGTAATGTTTACTAAAATCGTTATAATGAGACTGTTAAGTAGGATCCGTAACTACCAAGATGTTATTGTAGCACTCCCATTATCAATGCAAGGGCACAGAGACTGGTACTTGCATACATAATGGGACTACCTATTCAATGTGCTCCTTTGAAAATCAGATAACCTGTTATGACCCCACTTATGCACCCTATAAAACCTGGCTAACCGTTCGGAGCTTTAGTTCCACGGGTATGCTGATAAACCGTACACTGATCACTGACCCCAGCACTGCAGCAAGCCTAATCTTTGATGTGTGTGCTGCCATCAACCTCAACCACTTCCCAAGGGGAGGGTGTGGGGGATTGGAATGGGAGAGAGAGTATTTAAGAAATGATAGGTACATCTGTTCAGGGAAACTGGGACCTAGCTGTGCAGGTGAGGAATGGAATTACTGCCCCAACTGGAGGTGTGCTGCCTGGGGAACATGGGGAATGAAAAATCAGGATGCCATTCTACAATCTTTAGCTGGTTCATCCAGCTGCACAGTGGGAAGTTGCACCCCTGTGAATTTCACCATACATAACCCTGTCCAGTTTTTAGCACAATGGGGAAATAAGATTGGAGTTCATATTTATGGTAAAGGATCAGACCCCGGTACAATTGTGTATGTCTCACTAGAAACTGAACTAACAAAGAGTGTTAATCATCAGCTATTTCATTCTTTATATGAAGAGCTAGCCACTGGTATGGAAGTGCCCCCTAGCACAAAGAACCTGTTCATTGAACTGGCAGAAAGTGTGGTCGACAATTTACAAGTCACAGATTGCTATGTGTGTGGAGGAACCAACATGGGAGATCAATGGCCTTGGGAAGCCAGGGAAAAAGAATATGATGTGCCATTCAGTGCCACCTCTGAGCAGCCCCCTGAGCGAATAAGGTCAGAATGGCACCTGAAAACGTCAATAATTGGGAAATATTGTATAGCCAGGTCGGGTCCCCAGTATAAAACACATGTAGGAGAAATGGCCTGTTTAGGACAACAGTTTTATAATAACACTTCAAAAAGTACATCCTGGTGGAGTGATACAAACGTACCTGTGCCTGACCCACACCCCTTTACCAATTTCACTCATCTAAAAGGGCTATGGGAAAATCTCACCAAAGAGTCTAACTGGAAGGCCCCAGAAAACTTGTACTGGATTTGTGGGAATAAAGCCTATTCAGAGCTCCCCCAAGATTGGTCAGGAGCCTGTGTCTTAGGTACATTAAAACCCTCATTTTTCCTTCTTCCACTGGGGAATAGGGAAGAACTGGGAGTCCCTGTGTACATAGGTTCAAAGAGGAAGCGGAGGTCATCTAGTCTGACGATAGGAAACTGGAAAGATAATGAATGGCCCCCAGAACGTATTGTCCAGTATTATGGTCCAGCCACATGGGCCGAAGATGGTAGCTACGGTTATAGAACACCAATTTATATGCTTAATCGAATTATAAGGTTACAGGCTGTATTAGAAATAATTACTAACGAAACTGCTGCTGCCTTAAATTTGCTTGCTAAACAAGGAACTAATTTACGTGCTCATGTGTATCAGAATAGACTTGCCTTAGACTATCTGTTAGCTACTGAGGGTGGTGTCTGTGGAAAATTTAATCTGAGTAATTGTTGCTTAGAAGTGGACAACACAGGAAAAGTAGTTGAGGAAATCACTGGTAGAATGAAAAAGTTATCTCATGTGCCAGTCCAGACATGGGATGGTCTCAATGCTGGTAGCTGGTTCGGAGATTGGGGTTTCCCCAGTGTATATGGGGTAAAGGCTATATTGGGGATCGTTGTAATAATACTCGTAGCATGTCTGCTGCTGCCCTGTCTGATTCCCCTTGGGACTAGAATGATCCAGAGTTTCATTGAGGCCACCGTAGAAAGAAAGGCTGCGACCCATATTATGGCTATGTGGAAATACCAGCCATTAACCCCCCAAGACTAAAAAAAAAAAAAAAAAAAAATCTCAGTCACATTGGGCTCTGATCCATTAGAAAGCAGACCTATATGCTATTTAGTGATGCTTAATCTCGCTCATATTAATTGCTATGATTATGATCAAAGGGGGGAATGAAGTAGGAATGAGGATCAGATTATATGGCCATGGTTATGTGTGTAGTAGGGCTGATTTAGAATTTCAGCTAAGAAGCCATTCCTATTTACTATGCTAAGAACATTTTGTCTGTAGAACGTGACGGGCTGTGGGTTGGGACACTGAATTCACCCATTTCCCCCCCTTAGCACAGCCATCTGTGCTTAGCTTAGCACACTTTTCCTGTGTCCAGGGTCAAGCTGGTCAGCAGATGAACCGCAAAAGCAAGGCTTGTGCAATGATTGTGAAAGAATATGCTTTGCTAAACTGCTTTGCATCAATAAGAGGAGGTTAACTGGTTAAAAGGTTAAGAATGTCTTGTAACGGAAATGTATAGTGTGGTGGCTTGTGACGCAATATGATGAAAAGATATATGTACACTGTATTTCTCTGTATGGCTCACTCTTGGCGTGTAGACACGAGTCGGGTCAGGAGTGTCCATTCTTAATGGCTAAAAGAATGGAATTAAAACCTCGCATACCAGAAGTTCATTGTCCAGCAGTCATTACCATTATTCTGCTACCTCACTTTCACTCCCCACCAGGGTCTGCAGAATGTACCTGTACTTCCTGGTATGGAGGAGCATGTGACTCACGCCATGTGGCAGTGCCTGGCCAATCACCAAGTACCAGAGCTGTCACACAGGGAGAGTGTATATTAGGACATGAAGGACTTGGAGCTTATATGGGTTCTCCTGCTGCTGGCAGTTGAGTGGGGTGGCGAGGGAGGGGAGAGGAGGGAAGGCAAGAAGGAGCTTGTGACGGAACCATCCAGCACCCCGCTTTGGTGCTTCCGGCAGTATACTGCTTTCACCAGTCTGGACATAGGAACCAGATATTATAGCTGAGCATACAAGACCAGCCGGCAATAGCTTGTATGAGAACTGGAACGGTTTATTGAAAACTCACACAGAATGTATAGTACAACATATCAGGCGACGCTGATCACATTATCATACGCAAAGAGACCGTATACAGGAATAAAATTAACATAACTAAGGAACAACTAACACAAAGAGTATACTACTTCCACACGAGCAACTAATAGCTGACATTTGTTTCATTAACATGAGCGAATACCTAGTCACCTAAAAAAGGGAAGAGACACATACTGAGAAGATATAGAGTGCTGCACACCCCGATTAATGTCAAAAAGAAAAAGAAGATATCCCCCGTGGGGCTTTAAAGCAGCAAAAAATTATGAAAATAATAAGTTGTTACTTGAAAGGGTTTTTTAATTAGTGGGACTTAACCGTAATGGTTAAAATAAGAGCTGTGCTACAGGAGATAACACAAATGAAGCTGGCACAAGTTTATACAATGATCAAGCGCTACAATAGGGTGATAATTCTGACGCGTTTCGACCCTGTTGGATCATCTTCAGAGGATTGAGGCGCTGTGACAAAATGTACGTATTAGAGTTCATGGATGTGACCATAAAAATATAATATAATATATATATATGTTTAACAGTATAATTACCAATCACATTGTGTTTGAGCAGTTTCTCCTGAGCTTATAATAATTCTCCGACGTCTTCCCCACTGGGTCCCGACAGGGGTCCCTAGCCGTCCACCACGTCAGCAGGGGAAAAGGGGGGGTTTACTCGTCCATGCGTGTCTTACAAGGAGTCACACCAAGTGGATATTTCCCAAAACTGGGGAGGAGCGTGGGGGCAAGCGAGCGACACCCGCAGCCAAAGCATCAAATAACAGACAACTGTACCATCAGTGCGTTCTGTTTAGCACGGATAGAGATATATGTATCATGTGTCACTTTTTGAAAAAAAGGATAAACTCTGTTTATAATTTATTTAATATTTGTTTGATGTTGTCTGTACTTATTGGGGTCAGCGATGTATGAATATTCCCATAGTGGTGATGGTAACAAAGGGGGGGGGGAGGGGTTAACAAGGGTAGATAGGATTGCATGTAGATATCAGTATGTCAGAGTTTGTAATGTAATAGGTAAATAGTGGTGTCTATGTGTTGGCCGTGAAATAAGTGACAAAGTAGGGTGAGAATATAGGAATGTAAAGAAAAAGGCGAGTGTGGGGAGAACATGTGAGGAAAGAAGGGGACGGCAGACTAGTAGGGAATGGATTATCACCCTATTGTAGCGCTTGATCATTGTATAAACTTGTGCCAGCTTCATTTGTGTTATCTCCTGTAGCACAGCTCTTATTTTAACCATTACGGTTAAGTCCCAGTGGCGGAATTATAGGGGTCGCTGAGGTTGCCATGGCGACCGGGCCCCTTGCTGCAGGGGGCCCTTGAGGGCCCCCTGTATACACTACTTTGATAGGGGAGCGGAGACAAGCTGCCCGATCCTAAGCCGAACTGTATTCGGCACTGTGCAGGGAGCTGCTCACATTGATTACAAAGTGAAAGCACAGTGCTGTGCTCTTTGTCTCCCCCTACAGTGCAGTACCCGACAGGAAGAGCTAAGGTAAAGTTCTGCCGTTTTTTTATCTACTGTATGTGTGTTTATGTGTATGTGCATGTATGTATGTGTGTGTGTGTGCATGTATGTATGTGTGTGTGTGTGCATGTATGTATGTGTGTGTGTGTGTATGTGCATGTGTGTGTGTATGTGCATGTGTGTGTGCATGTATGTATGTGTGTGTGTGCATCTATGTATATATGCATGTGTGTGTATGTATGTAGTAGCGGTGCATCCATAGGGGCCCATGGGCACCGCCCCCTCTCTCCAGGCACCCCTCTATCACAAATAGATAGATTCATGCATAGTGTGAATCTATCTATGGCCGCCATTGCCCCCCCTATTCAGACGCCTGGCCCCTTTTTGGACGCCGGGTGCCTCAATTACATCGGCAGGGGTGTTTTAAAGCTTCAAAATAGGTGAACTGCGAGTGCCATGCTTGGTGCTCACAGTCCACCCAGGTGTTTTAGAAAAGCGAATAAATATTCGCTTTCCTAACACTGAACCGCCTCTCCACCAATCAGGTGCTCGGGTCTGTTACCTGTCACCTGATTGGCTGAAACGACAGGCGCCGCTATTGGATGCCTATCAGGAGGAGAGGATGGGAGGAGACGCATGGAGGACCCCGCTCGTCAACGTCACCCGCTGCCCCACCGAGACAGGGTAAGTGCCGGGCAGACTGCGAGCGGGCAGGGGGGTCACAGTGGCAGCATTTGATGGCACAGTGGCTGCGTTTCATAGGCACAGTGGTGGCAATTGATAGGCACAGTGGCTGCGTTTCAGGGCACAGTGGTGGCAATTGATGGGCACAGTGGCAGCGTTTGATGGGCACAGAGACTGCGTTTGATGGGCACAGTGGCAGCGTTTGATGGGCACAGTGACGGCAATTGATGGGCACAGTGGCTGCGTTTCATAGGCACAGTGGCTGCGTTTGATGGGCACAGAGACTGCGTTTGATGGGCACAGTGGCAGCGTTTGATGGGCACAGTGACGGCAATTGATGGGCACAGTGGCTGCGTTTCATAGGCACAGTGGCTGCGTTTGATGGGCACAGAGACTGCGTTTGATGGGCACAGTGGCTGCGTTTGATGAGCACAGTGGCGGCAATTGATGGGCACAGTGGCTGCGTTTGATGGGCACAGTGGCTGCGTTTGATGGGCACAGTGGCTGCGTTTGATGGGCACAGTGGCTGCATATGATGGGCACAGTGGTGGCAATTGATGAGCACAGTGAGGCTGCAATTGATGCGTTTTTTAAAGAATTTTTCAGTTTGCTTGCGCCCCCCAAAAAATTTTGAGCACCATCTGCCACTGGTTTATATGTGTGTGTATTTATGTGTGTGTGTGTGTGTGTGTATTTATGTGTGTGTGTGTATTTATGTATGTGTGTGTGTGTGTGTATTTATGTATGTGTGTGTGTGTGTGTATTTATGTGTGTGTGTGTATTTATGTATGTGTGTGTGTGTGTGTATTTATGTGTGTGTGTGTATTTATGTATGTGTGTGTGTGTGTGTATTTATGTATGTGTGTGTATGTATGTGTGTTTACATGTATATATGCACATTTTATGTATGTGCTTTTAATCCTGACCCCCTATATGTGTCCCATTAGAACCAATTTTTTTTTTTTTTTGCTTGTTCATAGTACCAGCAAAAAAAAATGTTGTTCCTCTGAAAAGTGATCCATGCTCAGATCGCTTTTCAGAGGCATTTGACAGCCGGTAAAGAGGCAATATGTTGCCTCCTGACCGCCTGTTTTAACCCCTTAAATGCATCATCACTATGCTGCAACTGCATGCAATGCACACAGTTGCAGGGTGGTTGCAGTGCAGCCACTTCAAGGGTGCCCTGACTGGAAAAAGATTGAGAAACACCGACATAGAGGAACCCATCTCTCCATTTTCCTCCTGCAGCCGCTGAATGCCTGTGGGAGGGAGAGGAGGAGAAGCGGGGGGGGGGGGAGAAATCTATTCCTTTACATGCAGCCACCCACTTGCGACCGGACCCTGGTGTTCCGCCATCGGGCTCGGAGAAAAGAGCCCTGTCCGGGGGTCAGGGGGGGCCCTTAATGGTTTCTTGCATCGGGGCCCTGAAGGTTCTAGTTACGCCTCTGTTAAGTCCCACTAATTAAAAAACCCTTTCAAGTAACAACTTATTATTTTCATAATTTTTTGCTGCTTTAAAGCCCCACGGGGGATATCTTCTTTTTCTTTTTGACATTAATCGGGGTGTGCAGCACTTTATATCTTCTCAGTATGTGTCTCTCCCCTTTTCTCGAATATTGGGTGGCTAAACACCCCTCCCCCTACTTTTTGACACTCGAGTTAAGATATGAGCTGTGGGATGATTCTGGTTGAATTGTGCATTTCTTGTAATACTTTTATTGTGACTGTTTCTACTGAATAAGTATTGTTACATTGTTTACAGGATGAGCCAATGTATATGTATAGGTGATGATTGGACTATCCCCATGTAATTACACGCTAATATTTTAGAACAGGTGAGATCGGATGAAATTATCTGTTATTCTCCCCTGTTTTCACCAATCTATCATAATACTGGACACTTTAGTGCGCCCCCTCAGGCGCACTTAACATGTTTACAATACATTGGCTAGTATTTTCATTCTGCTGTAATGACAACCCCCACCATCTGGAGCATCACATGTACGTTTTTTGTTAAATCCAATGGAGGTAGCCCATGGCTGCCCCGAATGCATTCCAACCACCCACAGCTTTCTAGATCTTTGTACACTAGAATGCAATTTATAGGTTTCTATAATCCTTTTACATATTGTCTGCATTGTGTTGTTCCCCCGCCTCTCCCCCTTCCGGAGCCCAATGTGGGTTCCATGGGCCGTGGACCCGTCCTGGGGATGGGGGCTTCGCTGTTGCGTCTCTTCCTGGCAGGAAAAGAGGGGGGGCACAATTAAAGTGTCTGTGCCTCCTTTCTGCACCCTCGGGTGTATCATTTCCTGCCAGCGGCGTTCCGGATCACATCCGGATGCCGTGGCGTTGCGGGCACGCGATGCTGCATGCGTGCGCGTGACATCACGCTATTACGGCGCATGTGAGGGCTGTGCCGGGATATCCATCTTCCTGAACGCCGGGGGAGCCACATGTGGAGTGTTAATCCCTGCTGGAGGAGGAGGGGGGGTGGGGACAGCCTGCATGCACCTGCAGCCCAATTAGGCATCCAATCAGCGGCCAGCACTTTATTTATAATGACCAAGCAGACTGGGGGATCTGCTTTTAGTTCCTACTGTTTCATCAGACTGATCAACTGACTTATACTCTGGAGACAGGTAATCACCAGTATCAGAACACATTGATGAGTTGGACCTGAAGTGACATACCCTGCATTGTGGGTCTCTGTCACGTCATTCCTTCTCACTGTGATTAGTTATACTATCTTGTACAATTCACATCCGATTCTACCCACCCTCAATACACGTTCACCTTTATTACACTTCACCTTGTGTGTTTCTTTGTCTCACCTCTGTCCCATTTTCTTCCCATCTTGACACCTCATCACCCCTTTTCCAGCACCCATGCATTTTTCAGTACACCATCACACACACCCATCTCTCACATACACACGGTTGGATTGTGTTTTTTGCTGATGTTTTTGCTTTCACTGCTTTTTGATTGTTTTATTTGGCCCTTTGCACTGCACCTTCCCATTTCCCCACCCCCATGCTTCCCTTCCACTCACATGCATCACCCCACCTGCACTATCCTCACACTTCACCTATCTGTCTCCTTCTTTTTTCCCCCTGGATCTTTTCCTCTTAAGCTTTTTTCCTTCACTCCCTGATCTTTTTTCCCATTCCCCCCTTAACCATCCCCCCCTCCTTCCCGTTCTTTCTTTTCCCTGTTTTTTTTTTTTTTTTTCCCATTCCCTACTAGTCTGCCCGTCCCCTTCTTTCCTCACATGTTCTCCCCACACTCGCCTTTTTCTTTACATTCCTATATTCTCACCCTACTTTGTCACTTATTTCACGGCCAACACATAGACACCACTATTTACCTATTACATTACAAACTCTGACATACTGATATCTACATGCAGTCCTACTTACCCTTGTTAACCCCTTCCCCCCCCCCCCTTTTGTTACCATCACCACTATGGGAATATTCATACATCGCTGACCCCAATAAGTACAGACAACATCAAACAAATATTAAATAAATTATAAACAGAGTTTATCCTTTTTTTCAAAAAGTGACACATGATACATATATCTCTATCCGTGCTAAACCGAACGCACTGATGGTACAGTTGTCTGTTATTTGATGCTTTGGCTGCGGGTGTCGCTCGCTTGCCCCCACGCTCCTCCCCAGTTTTGGGAAATATCCACTTGGTGTGACTCCTTGTAAGACACGCATGGACGAGTAAACCCCCCTTTTCCCCTGCTGACGTGGTGGACGGCCAGGGACCCTTGTCGGGACCCGGTGGGGAAGAGTCGGAGAATTATTATAAGCTCAGGAGAAACTGCTCAAACACAATGTGATTGGTAATTATACTGTTAAACATATATATATTATATTATATTTTTATGGTCACATCCATGAACTCCAATACGTACATTTTGTCACAGCGCCTCAATCCTCTGAAGATGACCCAACGGGGTCGAAACGCGTCAGGATTATCACCCTATTGTAGCGCTTGATCATTGTATAAACTTGTGCCAGCTTCATTTGTGTTATCTCCTGTAGCACAGCTCTTATTTTAACCATCACGGTTAAGTCCCACTAATTGAAAAACCCTTTCAAGTAACAACTTATTATTTTCATAATTTTTTGCTGCTTTAAAGCCCCACGGGGGATATCTTCTTTTTCTTTTTGACCTAGTCACCTAAACCAGCCTAGGTGACCAGACCATTTGACACCTACAACTAGAGGTCGACCGATATATCGGCCAATATTTGGCTTTTTTTACTTAATCGGCCGATTGTGCTGATAAAAAAAGCCGATTATAACTTCAGCGGGACTTGCAAATGACTTCTGTAATAGAAGTTAATGGAAGTTTCCTGGAGTTATCTGTGGAGAGGATTCTCTCCTCCCTGGGCAGCCAAGTCTGATAAGAAGATACATTTGTATCTCTTCAGGTTCTTTTATCAATGAGCTGAACTCCGTGTGGAGAAGTTCTCAGTTTAACCATTCAAAGACTAAATCTTTTCTGACACTTGTTGCTTACAAGTAAAAATCCTGTATTTTCTGCTAGAAAATCACTTAGAACCCCCAAACATTATATATATTTTTTTTAGCAGAGACCCTAGGGAATAAAATAGCGGTTGTTGCAATATTTTGTGTCACACGGTATTTGCGCAGCAGTCTTTCAAACGCAATTTAAAAAAAAAAATTAATGAAATAAAAAAATAAAAAAATAAGCAGTAAAGTTAGCCCATTTTTTTCCGTCCAAAAGTTTTGATTACCTGTTTTTGTGTATTTAATATTTAAGATATAGTTATTTTTTTTTAATCTAAATTCTACATACAAGTGAACTGATTGGAGGTTTGTTTTGTTTAATAAATGTTTAAATGTAAAAAAAAATTCTGTATCACTTATTACTTAAGGCTGCTTTCACACTTGAGCGGGCAGGCGATGACGGTAAAACGCTGTTAGTTCTATCGGCGATTTACTGTCATTTTAGCGGCGCTATTCGGCTGCTAGCGGGGCGCTTATAACCCAGCTAGTGGCCGAGGAAGGGGTTAAATGCGCCCATGAAGCGCTGCTGCCGAAACGCTTTGCAGGCGCTTAGGCAGCGGTGCGCATTTATTTCAATGGGCAGGAGTGGTGGAGGAGCGGTATACACCACTCCAAAGATGCCGCTTGCAGGACTTTTTTTTTAACATCCTGCCAGAGCTTCACCTCAGTGTGAAAGCACTCGGGATATCACACTGAGACTGCAGGGGAGACGTTTTACAGGCACTTTACAGGCGCTATTTTTAGCCCAAAAGCGCCTTTAAAATGCCCCAGTGTGAAAGGGGTCTAACTGTTAGATTTTATGAGATGAAGGAAAAAAAAAAAAAAAAAATCGGCCCAAAAAAAATCGGCATCATATATCGGCCATCGGCCACCGCGATTTCTAAAAATCGGTATCGGCCAGAGAAAAACCCATATTGGTCGACCTCTACCTACAACCCCGAATAAAAAGTACTGCACAATACACATTATTAGTATAAAACACATCTTAAAAAATATTAAAGTGTTCACAAGATTAATCTCACCTCCAAGAGATGTTCAGACTGACAGAAACAATAGATGTCCCAATTAACAATGGGAGAGACGTACTTATCACAATAACATCTTAACCCCTTCCTGACCGGCGCACGCCAATGTACGTCGGCAGAATGGCACGGCTGGGCAAATTGGCTTACAGGTACATCCATTTGAATTCCCCGCCGTGCCATTGCGTGCACGCCGCCGGCCGGGAGCTCCGTGAGTCGGGTCGTGGGTCCCGCGGACTCGATCGCCGCGGGGATACCCGCAATCGCCTCGCGGAGAGGACGAACGGGGAGATGCTGATGTAAACAGCATCTCCCCAATCTGCCTAGTGACAGTGTCACTGATCTCTGCTCCCTGTCATCGGGAACAGAGATCAGTGACGTGTCACAGCTAGCCCATCCCCCCTACAGTTAGAAATCACTCCCTAGTACTGATTTAACCCCTCCCCACCCCCTAGTGGTTAACCCCTTCACTGCCAGTGTCATTTATACAGGAATCAGTGCATTTTTATAGCACTGATTGCTGTATAAATGTGAATGGTCCCAAAAATGTGTCAAAAATGTCCAACATGTCCGCCATAATGTCGCAGTCAAGATAAAAATCGCTGATCGCCGCCATTACTAGTAAAAAAAAAAATTATTAATAAAAATGCCATAAAACTATCCCCTGTTTTGTAAATGCTATAACTTTTGCGTAAACCAATCAATAAACGCTTATTGCGATTTTTTTATTTACCAAAAATATGTAGAAGAATACGTATCGGCCTAAACTGAGGAAAAAAAATGTTTTTTTATATATTCTTGGGGGGATATTTATTATAGCAAAATGTAAAAAATAATGCGTTTTTTTTCAAATTGTTGCTCTTATTTTGTTTATAGCGCAAAAAATAAAAATCGCAGAGATGATCAAATACCACCAAAAGAAAGCTCTATTTGTGGGAAAAAAAGGACGTCAATTCTGTTTGGGAGCCACGTTGCACGACCGTGCAATTGTCAGTTAAAGCGACGCAGCGCCGAATCGCAAAAAGTGCTCTGGTCAGGAAGGGGGTAAATTCTTCCGGGGCTGAAGTGGTTAATAAGCAGACAATAGCAGGAGACCCCCAGCACCAGGTGGTTTGCTGATGATATCAACATCTGCTATGAGTCTCACAGTGTGGAGCAGTCATTGTTGGTAATGGGGCATTTAGGCCCTAAACATGGACCCGGTGCCTAGATTCCCAAAGTCTGTGTGTTCTGGGGAGACATTGACTTCAGAAACAAGACCTCTCCAAGGGTCCCCCAGCATACACCTCTCAAAGAGCAATGTTCCCTTAAATACCAGGGCCCATAGTAGGCAAGAGGCCACCCTTCAGTCCCCTCCAAGCCCCTGTCCCGGGTGAGTGTCACAGGGCTCACTTTAAGGAACAATCTCCATATTTTGAGACACCGGACGGAGACATTGTCGACTTTGTGAAGGTTTATTAACCACTTTGTCCGGGATCTTTAAAGGAAAATTCTGGTTTGGGAATATAACCCTATAAAAGCCAAACTGTCCTACAGAATATAATGTACACATTGCTGAAGTCTGATCACATGACTGCCTGCCTTTGTGGACGAGTGTCATGTGACCAGAGTGGAAGGAGCCAGGGGGATTAATTGGTCTCTGAGACGCACGTTTCATTTCCCAAATCCAGAAATGTGCCAATTAGAGAATATTAAACCTTTACATGGACACATCCCTCCATTGTGTGTACAGTCACCATGTGGTCCTCAGAAGGTCAGCATTTCATATCTGACAGAGCAGAATCCAGCATTACCGGGACAGACAATGGGAGGAAACGTCTTACTGACCCGAGTCCTGGAATGTGAAAACTGCAATAATAATCTTTTGGATAAAGTTGGGTAAAAACATTTGTCAGATAAAATGTTTATTGGTAAAACAACAAAAAGTAAACCCCAAAAGTATTCCCAGAGCACTCTGTGTTATCTAATGAGAGCTCAGCTGTTAATGTCTCTCAGATACGCTCTCTTCGGTTTAAACCTTAGGTGAAGACTTATGGAACCAGGGAAGACGTACAATCACAGCTCTGGAGGGGGAGGAGTCTCAGCCAGTGGCGTCACTAGGGTTGGTGTCACCTGGTGCAGTAAAACATGGTGTCACCCCAACCCCCCCCGGGCACTGAGCAGGCTAGTGCTTCGGCACGGCTCCCCCCCCTAAACCTGCCAGAATGGATGGAGCCGGGATGGGATTGGGGGGCTGGATGGAGCCGGAATAGGATTGGGGTGGTGGATGGAGCCAGAATGGGTTTGGGGGAATGAATGGAGCCGGAATGGGATCGGGGGGATGGATGGAGCCAAGATGGGATCAGGGGATGGATGGAGCCAGGATAGGATCAGGGGATGGATGGATCCGGAATGGGATCAGGGGAATGGATGGAGCCGGAATGGGATTGGGCTGGTAGATGGAGTTGGGATGGGATTGAGGGGAATGGATGGAGCTGGAACAGGATCGGGGGAATGGATGGAGCCGGAATGAGATCGGGATGGTAGATGGAGTTGGGATGGGATTGAGGGGAATGGAGGGATCTGGAATGGGATTGGGGTGGTAGATAGAGCCGGAATGGGATCAGGGTGGTGGATGGAGCCAGGATGGGATTGGGGTGGTGGATGGAGCCGGAATGGGATCAGAGTGGTGGATGGAGCCAGGATGGGATTGCTGGATGGTTGGAGCCAGGATGGATGGAGCCAAGATGGGATTGGGGTGGTGGATGGCGTCGGGATGGGATCGGGGTGGTGGATGGAGCCGGGATGGGATTGGGGTGGTGGATGGAGCCTGGATGGGATCGGGGTGGTGGATGGAGCCAGGACGGGATCGGGGTGGTGGATGGAGCCGGGATGGGATCGGGGTGGTGGATGGAGCTGGGATGGGATCGGGGTGGTGGATGGAGCCGGGATGGGATCGGGGTGGTGGATGGAGCCGGGATGGGATCAGGGTGGTGGATGGAGCCGGGATGGGATCGGGGTGGTGGATGGAGCCAGGATGGGATCGGGGTGGTGGATGGAGCCAGGATGGGATCGGGGTGGTGGATGGAGCCAGGATGGGATCGGGGTGGTGGATGGAGCCAGGATGGGATCGGGGTGGTAGATGGAGCTGAGATGGGATCGTGATCGGGGCGGTGGATGAAGCCAGGATGGGATCGGGGTGGTTGATGGAGCCAGGATGGGATCGGGGTGGTGGATGGAGCCAGGATGGGATCGGGGTGGTGGATGGTTGGAGCCAGGATGGATGGAGCCAAGATGGGATTGGGGTGGTGGATGAAGCCGGGATGGGATCGGGTGGTGGATGGAGCCGGGATGGGATTGGGGTGGTGGATGGAGCAGGAATGGGATCAGGGTGGTGGATGGAGCCAGGATGGGATTGCTGGATGGTTGGAGCTTGGATGGATGGAGCCAAGATGGGATTGGGGTGGTGGATGAAGCCGGGATGGGATCAGGGTGGTGGATGGAGCCGGGATGGGATCGGGGTGGTGGATGGAGCCGGGATGGGATCAGGGTGGTGGATGGAGCTGGGATGGGATCAGGGTGGTGGATGGAGCCGGGATGGGATCAGGGTGGTGGATGGAGCCAGGATGGGATCGGGGTGGTGGATGGAGCCAGGATGGGATCGGGGTGGTGGATGGAGCCAGGATGGGATCGGGGTGGTGGATGGAGCCGAGATGGGATCGTGATCGGGGCGGTGGATGGAGCCAGGATGGGATCGGGGTGGTTGATGGAGCCAGGATGGGATCGGGGTGGTGGATGGAGCCACGATGGGATCGGGGTGGTGGATGGTTGGAGCCAGGATGGATGGAGCCAAGATGGGATTGGGGTGGTGGATGAAGCCGGGATGGGATCGGGGTGGTGGATGGAGCCAGGATGGGATTGCTGGATGGTGGATGGAGCCGGGATGGGATTGGGGTGGTGGATGAAGCCGGGATGGGATCGGGGTGGTGGATGAAGCCGGGATGGGATCGGGGTGGTGGATGAAGCCGGGATGGGATCGGGGTGGTGGATGGAGCCGGGATGGGATCGGGGTGGTGGATGGAGCCGGGATGGGATCAGGGTGGTGGATGGAGCCGGGATGGGATCAGGGTGGTGGATGGAGCCGGGATGGGATCAGGGTGGTGGATGGAGCCGGGATGGGATCGGGGTGGTGGATGGAGCCAGGATGGGATCGGGGTAGTGGATGGAGCCAGGATGGGATCGGGGTGGTGGATGGAGCCAGGATGGGATCGGGGTGGTGGATGGAGCCGAGATGGGATCGTGATCGGGGCGGTGGATGGAGCCAGGATGGGATCGGGGTGGTTGATGGAGCCAGGATGGGGTCGGGGTGGTTGATGGAGCCAGGATGGGATCGGGGTGGTGGATGGAGCCGGGATGGGATCAGGGTGGTGGATGGAGCCAGGATGTGATCAGGGTGGTGGATGGAGCCAGGATGGAATGCATGGAGCCAGGATGGGATCGGGGTGGTAGATAGAGCCAGGATGGGATCGGGGTGGTAGATAGAGCCGGAATGGGATCAGGGTGGTGGATGGAGCCAGGATGGGATTGCTGGATGGTTGGAGCCAGGATGGATGGAGCCAAGATGGGATTGGGGTGGTGGATGAAGCCGGGATGGGATCGGGGTGGTGGATGGATCCGGGATGGGATCGGGGTAGTGGATGGAGCCAGGATGGGATCGGGGTGGTGGATGGAGCCGGGATGGGATCAGGGTGGTGGATGGAGCCAGGATGGGATCAGGGGGATGTATGGAGCCA
Source organism: Lithobates clamitans (assembly GCA_037952925.1). Classification (NCBI taxonomy): domain Eukaryota; kingdom Metazoa; phylum Chordata; class Amphibia; order Anura; family Ranidae; genus Lithobates; species Lithobates clamitans. The sequence goes on from JBBGZY010002020.1 coordinate 64,567, forward strand.
GGATGGGATCGGGGTGGTGGATGGAGCCAGGATGGGATCGGGGTGGTGGATGGAGCCGAGATGGGATCGTGATCGGGGCGGTGGATGGAGCCAGGATGGGGGGGTGGTGGATGGAGCCAGGATGGGATCGGGGCGGTGGATGGAGCCAGAATGGGATCGGGGTGGTTGATGGAGCCAGGATGGGATCGGGGTGGTTGATGGAGCCAGGATGGAATCGGGGTGGTGGATGGAGCCAGGATGGGATCGGGGGGGTGGATGGAGCCAGGATGGGATCGGGGTGGTGGATGGAGCCAGGATGGGATCGGGGTGGTGGATGGAGCCAGGATGGGAACGTGATCGGGGCGGTGGATGGAGCCGAGATGGGATCGGGGTGGTGGATGGAGCTGAGATGGGATTGTGATTGGGGAGGTGGATGGAGCCGAGATAGGATCAGGGCGGTGGATGGAGCCGAGATGGGATCGGGGCGGTGGATGGAGCCGAGATGGGATCGGGGCGGTGGATGGAGCCAGGGTGGATTGAGCAGGGATGGAATCGGGGGGGATGGATGGAGCCAGGATGGAAAGGTTGGGATGAATGGAGCTGGGATGGGATTGGGGGGGATGGAGAGAGCCAGGATGGGATCAGGGGGATGGACGGAGCTGGAATGGGATCTTTGATTTGAGGGGGGGTCAAATTTCAAATCTGCCCCCTCCTTCTAGCACAAGTTCTCTCTAACCCAAAACAAAGCATGCTTCTACCACATATCCTCTAACCCCCACCCCCCTCCCTAAAATTTACTCCTGGCAGCATAATTGTTACCTACCCAGTCCCAGCCCCCCCTTCCCAATCACAATGTTCCACAAAATTCCTGTTATTACAGACTTCAGCCCCGGTGTTTTGTCAGATTAGGCGACCTGTCAGAATGTGTAACGGAATACGACGTTCCCTCGCCGCCATCTTGCTACACCCCGCACTCCTCCATAGTAAGGATACAGTGAGAAGGCGGCAAGCGGACATCTTGTTACACCCACCGGAGTTTTGCATTTTACACTTATCTTTACCAGTAAACGGAGCTTATATAGTGATCAACAGGATTTAGAACTTTAACGGACTGTTTAGATGTTGAATTTTAAAAGCAGCAGCAAGCCCGCTGATCTCACAGGTTTGCTAATATGACAGAACACCTCTGCTCTTATAATTGAACATGTAAGCAGTCCGACGGATTTCTAAATCCCGTATATCACCATATATATATTATCTAATTTTTAGGGACTCATTAATGACGGGAATAGTACCGCTGGATTGGCGCAGGGCAAACGTGGTGCCTATATTTAAAAAGGGATCAAAGTCTTTACCAAGTAACTATAGACCTGTTAGTTTAACTTCTATAGTCGGGAAGATACTGGAGCATTTAATAAAAGACCACATAAACGAGTTCTTGCTGGAAAAAAACATTTTAAACAACAGACAGCATGGGTTCATGAAAGACAGAAGTTGTCAGACAAACCTGATTTCTTTTTATGAAGAGGTAAGTAAAACCTTGGACAGAGGGGTGGCTGTGGACGTGGTATACTTGGACAGAGAGGTGGCTGTGGACGTGGTATATTTGGACAGAGGGGTGGCTGTGGACGTGGTATATATGGACAGAGGGGTGGCGGTGGACGTGGTATATTTGGACAGAGGGGTGGCTGTGGACGTGGTATATATGGACAGAGGGGTGGCTGTGGACGTGGTATACTTGGACAGAGGGGCGGCTGTGGACGTGGTATATTTGGATAGAGGGGTGGCGGTGGACGTGGTATATTTGGACAGAGGGGTGGCTGTGGACGTGGTATACTTGGACAGAGGGGCGGCTGTGGACGTGGTATACTTGGACAGAGAGGTGGCTGTGGATGTGGTATAGTTGGACAGAGGGGTGGCTGTGGATGTGGTATAGTTGGACAGAGGGGTGGCTGTGGATGTGGTATAGTTGGACAGAGAGGTGGCTGTGGACGTGGTATACTTGGATTTTGCTAAAGCGTTCGATACAGTTCCCCACACACGGCTCATGTGTAAGGTAAAGTCTACAGACTTGGAAATATCAGTTTGTAAATGGATAGAAAACTGGCTAAAAGACAGAATTCAGAGAGTCGTGGTTAATGATTCTTACTCTGAATGGTCTCAGGTTATCAGTGGTGTACCCCAAGGTTCAGTGTTGGGACCCTTACTTTTTAATATCTTTATAAATGATATTGGGTCTGGGATCAAAAGTAACATTTCAGGCTTTGCAGATGACACCAAGCTATGCAGTGGAATAACGTCCTTACAGGATGTCTCCAATTTACAAGCCGATCTCAATGCTCTGTCTGATTGGGTGACTATGTGGCAGATGAGGTTTAATGTTGAGAAATGTAAAGTTCTGCACTTGGGGGCTAAGAATATGCATCATACATGCTAGGGGGAGTACAACTGGGGGAATCCATAGTGAAGGATCTGGGGGAGTGAATGGGGGAGAAGGATCTGGGGGTTTTGGTAGATCATAAGCTCAATAATAACATGCAATGCCAAGCTGCGGTTTCCAAAGCGAGCAAAGTCCTTTCTTGTATAAGAGAGGGATGGACTCCAGAGAGAGAGAATCATCTGTACAAATCATTAGTAAGACCTCATCTGAAATATGCAGTTCAGTTTTGGGCTCCAGTTCTCAAAAGGGATATCAGGGAACTGGAGAAAGTGCAGAGAAGGGCAACCAAACTGATAAGAGGCATGGAGGAGCTCAGCTATGAGGAAAGATTAGAGGAACTGAATTTATTCTCTCTTGAGAAGAAGAGATTAATGGGGGCTATGATCTCCATGTATAAATATATAAGGGGTACATATAGTGAACTTGGTGTTGAGTTATTCACTTTACGGTCAACACAGAGGACAAGGAGGCACTCTTTACGACTGGAGGAAAAGAGATTTCATCTCCAAATACGGAAAGGTTTCTTCACAGTAAGAGCTGTGGAAATGTGGAATAGACTCCCTCCAGAGGTGGCTCTGACCAGCTTAGTAGATTGCTATAAAAGTCCTGACATTTATAGGTAAAGTTGATCCAGGGAAAATCCGATTGCCTCTTGGGGGATCAGGAAGGAATTTTTTTCCCCTGCTGTAGCAAATTGGAGCATGCTCTGCTGGGGTTTTTTGCCTTCCTCTGGATCAACTGTGGGTATATTGGATTGTACAATATTTTTTTATTTTTTTTTATGGTTAAACTGGATGGACTTGTGTCTTTTTTCAACCTGACTATGTAACTATATATGCGCTGTTTACTGCTAAAAATAAGTGTGTAATACAAAACTCAGGTGGATGTAACAAGATGTCCGCTTGCCCCCTTCTCGGTGTATCCTTACTGTGAAGGACTGCGGGGTGTAGCAAGATGGCGGCGACGGAACGTCACTTTCATTACAAATTCTGACGGGTCGCCAAATCTGATGAAACACCAGCCCCTGGACAGATGCTGTAGCACGCTGTCCCTCCTCCACCTCGGCTCTTCCTCACGGTGCAGTGCATGCAGCAGGCGGGGAGAGGAATGCGATTGCAGCATGTGGGATGGTCAGACCTCGGGCACCCTGTCTGTATCTCTGCCTCGGTCACTCCCCGCACATCGCGTGAAGCTAAAGAAATCTCAGAAGGGAAGGAATAGGAGGGAGCCGTGGCGCTGGTGCCAGTCTGGGCTTGGTGTCACCCGGGTGTGGGCCACACCACCAGCACCCCCATAGTGACGCCACTGGTCGCAGCAATGGGGGGTTCAAAAAAAGGGGGCTACGGCTCTGGAGATGGGGGGAGTCACAGCTCTGGAAGGGGGGAGGAGGCATAGCTCTGGAAGGGGGGAGGAGTCACAGCTTTGGAAGGGGGGGGAAGAGGCACAGCTCTGGAAGGGGGAGGAGGAATCAAAGCTCTGGAAGGGGAGGAGGAGGCACAGCTCTGGAAGGGGGGGAGGAGGCACAGCTCTGGAAGGGGGGGAGGAGGCACAGCTTTGGAAGGGGGGGAGGAAGCACAGCTCTGGAAGGGAGAGGAATCACAGCTCTGGAGGAGGAAGGAGGAGGCACAGCTCTGGAAGGGGGGGAGGAGTCACAGCTCTGGAGGAGGGAGGAGACACAACTCTGGAAGGGGGGGAGGAGGCACAGCTCTGGAAGGGGGGGGAGGAGGCACAGCTCTGGAAGGGGGGGAGGAGGCACAGCTCTGGAAGGGGGAGAGGAAGCACAGCTCTGGAAGGGGGGAGGAGGCACAGCTCTGGAGGGGGGAGGAGGCACAGCTCTGGAGGGGAGGACTCACAGCTCTGGAAGGGGGGAGGAGGCACAGCTTTGGAAGGGGGGAGGAGGCATATCTCTGGAAGGGGGGAGGAGTCACAGCTTTGGAAGGGGGGGGGAAGAGGCACAGCTCTGGAAGGGGGGAGGAGGAATCACAGCTCTGGAAGGGAGAGGAATCACAGCTCTGGAGGAGGAAGGAGGAGGCATAGCTCTGGAGGAGGAAGGAGGAGGCACAGCTCTGGAAGGGGGGGAAGAGGCACAGCTCTGGAAGGGGGGAGGAGGAATCACAGCTCTGGAAGGGAGAGGAATCACAGCTCTGGAGGAGGAAGGAGGAGGCACAGCTCTGGAAGGGGGGGGAGGAGTCACAGCTCTGGAGGAGGGAGGAGACACAACTCTGGAAGGGGGGGAGGAGGCACAGCTCTGGAAGGGGGGAGGAGTCACAGCTCTGGGGGAGGAGTTACAGCTCTGGAGGGGAATGCATTACTGTAACACAATAGTGTGAAACGAATCCTTAGCTGGAGCTACTGAGCTCTGTGAACAACACGGGATTTACAACAATAAAAGTGAAGGAAAATCTGTAAAAATAAAAACAAGCTGCACCGGCTGGTTGGATTTCTAATCTGTAAGATTTCATTTTTTTATTTAAAAAAGTGTTTTCAAGGCCCCTTTTTACACAGTCATTCCAATGAGGTCCACCTGTCAGATTTCCAGGCAGATCTGATTGGAAGGTTCATTCATCACTTTATCCCTTTACACCCGCCTACCTCCGGGTCTGATGAGGATGGGGCTCCCACCTTTTCTTCAAGTCGAACCCGAACACTTTAGCGGCACACAGCAATTATTTTTTTATACATATATTTTGCTAATAAATAACATTTCTAACCATATGAAGTTAATAACAAGAGTCCCCCTTTACATCAGAGTCCAGAGTTCCCCTTTTACATCTGAATCCGTAGAGTTCCCTTTCACTGTAAGGGGGGACTCTGCAGACTCTGATGTAAGGGGGAACTCTGGGGACTCTAATATAAGAGATGCTCTGGGAACCCTGATGTAAGGGGGAACACTGTGGCCTCTGATGTAAATGGGACCTCTGATGTAAGGGGTGCTCTGAGTACTCCGATTCCCCTTAGTGTTCTCACTCAGAGGCAGGAGAGAGAAGGGGGGAGACTTCAGTCATAGACAGGGATGGATGGTGAGCTCACTCACCCCTTGGCACCTCTCATCCAGATGTATCTGAGGCTGCTGGACTTCAAATTTCCGGCCCCAACTTTCCTTTTCTGAGGCCCAGCGCCGGGGATTGGAGTGTTGGAAGACATAGAGGGGTGGGGCGGGAGGAAGAGGTGCAGATCGGTCTCTCTCTCCTCTCCCGTCTGTGTGTTGGGGGAGAGGTTAGTGTTGGCTTTGGGCAGCATGAAAGTGAGTGTAACAGACAATCTCAGCTTAGACACCTGCAGCCAGCAACCCTGCTGGGAAGCCATAGTCTGGTCTGAATAATGTGTCTGGGTATAAGGCAGTCTGAAACCCGGACACATGATTCCAAACCCGAACTGTCTGGGTGAATCCTGGACAGTTGGCAACCCTAGATGAGAACTTCTTAAACGGATGTCCTCTTTCATTTGGGTGGAGCAGATCAGAGGTAGTCGGGTGTAAACGGACAGCGGCCGCCCATAGAGCTGAGTGCGGTCTGAGTCCGCTCTTCAGAGCGCACACAGACCTGTCATCACCCCGCTCTGCTCCAATCAGCTCACAGATCCTGTGCTGATCACAACAGAATCCACCCCACCTTAGTCCTGACCTGAATCAATAAATAAAGAAGAAACATTATAAATCCATTCATTCACTTTTGTTCAAACTATTCTTACCGGTTTTTGTTGCTTCCGCCTTCTTAGAATCTCCTATAAAAGAAGAGAAATATTTATAATGAAGAGAAGACAAATCATTACACAGTGATGTCCTAACGATCAATAAATATCTATATATTGATAATTAGATCCATAACCATCAGAGACCCCAACAGCACAAAGCTCAAATCAGCCCCAAATAAATCCCATCCCCCGCACTGTTCCCAGTGTACACAGTGCTGCATCATGTATGGGGGAGGGGCAGGCCGGCCACAGTCTGGGGGCACAATGACATCACAATGAGGTCCTGAACTCAAAGATGAAGATTTTCTGTTTTAAAGGGAATGTCTAGAAATGTTAATTCTGAGCAATACCTTGAGAAATCGACCTTTTGTCTGAAATTCCTCTTGAAAATTTCTGTACACTTCCTGTGCTCAGGCACTCCTGATATCAAGTCACTTCCTGTGCTCAGGCACTCCTGATATCAAGTCACTTCCTGTGCTCAGACACTCCTGATATCAAGTCACTTCCTGTGCTCAGGCACTCCTGATATAGAGTCACTTCCTGTGCTCAGGCACCCCTGATATCAAGTCTCTTCCTGTGCTCAGGCACTCCTGATATCAAGTCACTTCCTGTGCTCAGGCACTCCTGATATCAAGTCACTTCCTGTGCTCAGGCACTCCTGATATCAAATCACTTCCTGTGCTCAGGCACTCCTGATATCAAGTCACTTCCTGTGCCCAGGCACTCCTGATATCAAGTCACTTCCTGTGCTCAGGCACTCCTGATATCAAGTCACTTCCTGTGCTCAGGCACTCCTGATATCAAATCACTTCCTGTGCTCAGGCACTCCTGATATCAAGTCACTTCCTGTGCTCAGGCACTCCTGATATCAAGTCACTTCCTGTGCCCAGGCACTCCTGATATCAAATCACTTCCTGTGCTCAGGCACTCCTGATATCAAGTCACTTCCTGTGCTCAGGCACTCCTGATATCAAGTCACTTCCTGTGCCCAGGCACTCCTGATATCAAATCACTTCCTGTGCTCAGGCACTCCTGATATAGAGTCACTTCCTGTGCTCAGGCACCCCTGATATCAAATCACTTCCTGTGCCCAGGCACCCCTGATATCAAATCACTTCCTGTGCTCAGGCACTCCTGATATCAAGTCACTTCCTGTGCCCAGGCACTCCTGATATCAAATCACTTCCTGTGCTCAGGCACTCCTGATATCAAATCACTTCCTGTGCTCAGGCACTCCTGATATCAAGTCACTTCCTGTGCTCAGGCACTCCAGATATAGAGTCACTTCCTGTACTCAGGCACTCCTGATATCAAGTCACTTCCTGTGCTCAGGCACTCCTGATATCAAGTCACTTCCTGTGCCCAGGCACTCCTGATATCAAATCACTTCCTGTGCTCAGGCACTCCTGATATCAAGTCACTTCCTGTGCTCAGGCACTCCAGATATAGAGTCACTTCCTGTGCTCAGGCACCCCTGATATCAAATCACTTCCTGTGCTCAGGCACTCCTGATATCAAGTCACTTCCTGTGCCCAGGCACTCCTGATATCAAGTCACTTCCTGTGCTCAGGCACTCCTGATATCAAGTCACTTCCTGTGCTCAGGCACTCCTGATATCAAGTCACTTCCTGTGCTCAGGCACTCCTGATATCAAGTCACTTCCTGTGCTCAGGCACTCCTGATATCAAGTCACTTCCTGTGCTCAGGCACTCCTGATATCAAGTCACTTCCTGTGCCCAGGCACTCCTGATATCAGGTCACTTCCTGTGCTCAGGCAATCCTGATGTCAAGTCACTTCCTGTGCTCAGGCACTCCTGCTATCAGGTCACTTCCTGTGCTCAGGCACTCCTGATATCAAATCACTTCCTGTGCTCAGGCACTCCTGATATCAAGTCACTTCCTGTGCTCAGGCACTCAATCACTTCCTGTGCTCAGGCACTCCTGATATCAAGTCACTTCCTGTGCTCAGGCACTCCTGATATCAAGTCACTTCCTGTGCCCAGGCACTCCTGATATCAAATCACTTCCTGTGCTCAGGCACTCCTGATATCAAGTCACTTCCTGTGCCCAGGCACTCCTGATATCAAATCACTTCCTGTGCTCAGGCACTCCTGATATCAAATCACTTCCTGTGCTCAGGCACTCCTGATATCAAGTCACTTCCTGTGCTCAGGCACTCCAGATATAGAGTCACTTCCTGTACTCAGGCACTCCTGATATCAAGTCACTTCCTGTGCTCAGGCACTCCTGATATCAAGTCACTTCCTGTGCCCAGGCACTCCTGATATCAAATCACTTCCTGTGCTCAGGCACTCCTGATATCAAGTCACTTCCTGTGCTCAGGCACTCCTGATATCAAGTCACTTCCTGTGCTCAGGCACTCCTGATATCAAGTCACTTCCTGTGCTCAGGCACTCCTGATATCAAGTCACTTCCTGTGCTCAGGCACTCCTGATATCAAGTCACTTCCTGTGCCCAGGCACTCCTGATATCAGGTCACTTCCTGTGCTCAGGCAATCCTGATGTCAAGTCACTTCCTGTGCTCAGGCACTCCTGCTATCAGGTCACTTCCTGTGCTCAGGCACTCCTGATATCAAATCACTTCCTGTGCTCAGGCACTCCTGATATCAAGTCACTTCCTGTGCTCAGGCACTCAATCACTTCCTGTGCTCAGGCACTCCTGATATCAAATCACTTCCTGTGCTCAGGCACTCCTGATATCAAGTCACTTCCTGTGCTCAGGCACTCCTGATGTCAAGTCACTTCCTGTGCCCAGGCACTCCTGATATCAAATCACTTCCTGTGCTCAGGCACTCCTGATATCAAGTCACTTCCTGTGCTCAGGCACTCCTGATATCAAGTCACTTCCTGTGCTCAGGCACTCCTGATATCAAGTCACTTCCTGTGCTCAGGCACTCCAGATATAGAGTCACTTCCTGTGCTCAGGCACCCCTGATATCAAATCACTTCCTGTGCTCAGGCACTCCAGATATAGAGTCACTTCCTGTGCTCAGGCACAACTGATATCAAATCACTTCCTGTGCTCAGGCACTCCTGATATCAAATCACTTCCTGTGCCCAGGCACTCCTGATATCAGGTCACTTCCTGTGCTCAGGCACTCCTGATATCAAGTCACTTCCTGTGCCCAGGCACTCCTGATATCAAGTCACTTCCTGTGCTCAGGCACTCCTGATATCAAATCACTTCCTGTGCTCAGGCACTCCTGATATCAAGTCACTTCCTGTGCTCAGGCACTCCATCACTTCCTGTGCTCAGGCACTCCTGATATCAAGTCACTTCCTGTGCTCAGGCACTCCTGATATCAAGTCACTTCCTGTGCCCAGGCACTCCTGATATCAAGTCACTTCCTGTGCTCAGGCACTCCTGATATCAAGTCACTTCCTGTGCCCAGGCACTGCTGATATCAAATCACTTCCTGTGCCCAGGCACTGCTGATATCAAATCACTTCCTGTGCCCAGGCACTCCTGATATCAGGTCACTTCCTGTGCTCAGGCACTCCTGATATCAAGTCACTTCCTGTACTCAGGCACTCCTGATATCAAGTCACTTCCTGTGCTCAGGCACTCCTGATATCAAGTCACTTCCTGTGCCCAGGCACTCCTGATATCAAATCACTTCCTGTGCTCAGGCACTCCTGATATCAAGTCACTTCCTGTGCTCAGGCACTCCAGATATAGAGTCACTTCCTGTGCTCAGGCACCCCTGATATCAAATCACTTCCTGTGCTCAGGCACTCCTGATATCAAGTCACTTCCTGTGCCCAGGCATTCCTGATATCAAGTCACTTCCTGTGCTCAGGCACTCCTGATATCAAGTCACTTCCTGTGCTCAGGCACTCCTGATATCAAGTCACTTCCTGTGCTCAGGCACTCCTGATATCAAGTCACTTCCTGTGCTCAGGCACTCCTGATATCAAGTCACTTCCTGTGCTCAGGCACTCCTGATATCAAGTCACTTCCTGTGCCCAGGCACTCCTGATATCAGGTCACTTCCTGTGCTCAGGCAATCCTGATGTCAAGTCACTTCCTGTGCTCAGGCACTCCTGCTATCAGGTCACTTCCTGTGCTCAGGCACTCCTGATATCAAATCACTTCCTGTGCTCAGGCACTCCTGATATCAAGTCACTTCCTGTGCTCAGGCACTCAATCACTTCCTGTGCTCAGACACTCCTGATATCAAATCACTTCCTGTGCTCAGGCACTCCTGATATCAAGTCACTTCCTGTGCTCAGGCACTCCTGATGTCAAGTCACTTCCTGTGCCCAGGCACTCCTGATATCAAATCACTTCCTGTGCTCAGGCACTCCTGATATCAAGTCACTTCCTGTGCTCAGGCACTCCTGATATCAAGTCACTTCCTGTGCTCAGGCACTCCTGATATCAAGTCACTTCCTGTGCTCAGGCACTCCAGATATAGAGTCACTTCCTGTGCTCAGGCACCCCTGATATCAAATCACTTCCTGTGCTCAGGCACTCCAGATATAGAGTCACTTCCTGTGCTCAGGCACAACTGATATCAAATCACTTCCTGTGCTCAGGCACTCCTGATATCAAATCACTTCCTGTGCCCAGGCACTCCTGATATCAGGTCACTTCCTGTGCTCAGGCACTCCTGATATCAAGTCACTTCCTGTGCCCAGGCACTCCTGATATCAAGTCACTTCCTGTGCTCAGGCACTCCTGATATCAAATCACTTCCTGTGCTCAGACACTCCTGATATCAAGTCACTTCCTGTGCTCAGGCACTCCATCACTTCCTGTGCTCAGGCACTCCTGATATCAAGTCACTTCCTGTGCTCAGGCACTCCTGATATCAAGTCACTTCCTGTGCCCAGGCACTCCTGATATCAAGTCACTTCCTGTGCTCAGGCACTCCTGATATCAAGTCACTTCCTGTGCCCAGGCACTGCTGATATCAAATCACTTCCTGTGCCCAGGCACTCCTGATATCAGGTCACTTTCTGTGCTCAGGCACTCCTGATATCAAGTCACTTCCTGTGCTCAGGCACTCCTGATATCAAGTCACTTCCTGTGCCCAGGCACTCCTGATATCAGGTCACTTCCTGTGCTCAGGCACTCCTGATGTCAAATCACTTCCTGTGCTCAGGCACTCCTGATATCAAGTCACTTCCTGTGCCCAGGAACTCCTGATATCAGGTCACTTCCTGTGCTCAGGCACTCCTGATGTCAAGTCACTTCCTGTGCTCAGGCACTCCTGATGTCAAGTCACTTCCTGTGCTCAGGCACTCCTGATGTCAAGTCACTTCCTGTGCTCAGGCACTCCTGATATCAAGTCACTTCCTGTGCCCAGGCACTCCTGATATCAAATCACTTCCTGTGCTCAGGCACTCCTGATATCAAGTCACTTCCTGTGCCCAGGCACTCCTGATATCAAATCACTTCCTGTGCTCAGGCACTCCTGATATCAAGTCACTTCCTGTGCTCAGGCACTCCTGATATCAAGTCACTTCCTGTGCTCAGGCACTCCTGATATCAAGTCACTTCCTGTGCTCAGGCACTCCAGATATAGAGTCACTTCCTGTGCTCAGGCACAACTGATATCAAATCACTTCCTGTGCTCAGGCACTCCTGATATCAAATCACTTCCTGTGCCCAGGCACTCCTGATATCAGGTCACTTCCTGTGCTCAGGCACTCCTGATATCAAGTCACTTCTTGTGCCCAGGCACTCCGGATATCAAGTCACTTCCTGTGCTCAGGCACTCCTGATATCAAATCACTTCCTGTGCTCAGGCACTCCTGATATCAAGTCACTTCCTGTGCTCAGGCACTCCATCACTTCCTGTGCTCAGGCACTCCTGATATCAAGTCACTTCCTGTGCTCAGGCACTCCTGATATCAAGTCACTTCCTGTGCCCAGGCACTCCTAAAATCAAGTCACTTCCTGTGCTCAGGCACTCCTGATATCAAGTCACTTCCTGTGCCCAGGCACTGCTGATATCAAATCACTTCCTGTGCCCAGGCACTCCTGATATCAGGTCACTTCCTGTGCTCAGGCACTCCTGATATCAAGTCACTTCCTGTGCCCAGGCACTCCTGATATCAGGTCACTTCCTGTGCTCAGGCACTCCTGATGTCAAATCACTTCCTGTGCTCAGGCACTCCTGATACCAAGTCACTTCCTGTGCCCAGGAACTCCTGATATCAGGTCACTTCCTGTGCTCAGGCACTCCTGATGTCAAGTCACTTCCTGTGCTCAGGCAATCCTGATATCAAGTCACTTCCTGTGCTCAGGCACTCCTGATATCAAATCACTTCCTGTGCTCAGGCACTCCTGATATCAAGTCACTTCCTGTGCTCAGGCACTCCATCACTTCCTGTGCTCAGGCACTCCTGATATCAAGTCACTTCCTGTGCTAAGTCACTTCCTGTGCTCAGGCACTCCTGATATCAAGTCACTTCCTGTGCTCAGGCACTCCTGATATCAAGTCACTTCCTGTGCTCAGGCACTCCTGATATCAAGTCACTTCCTGTGCTCAGGCACTTCTGATATCAAATCACTTCCTGTGCTCAGGCACTCCTGATATCAAGTCACTTCCTGTGCTCAGGCACTCCATCACTTCCTGTGCTCAGGCACTGCTGATATCAAATCACTTCCTGTGCTCAGGCACTCCTGATATCAAATCACTTCCTGTGCTCAGGCACTCCTGATATCAGGTCACTTCCTGTGCTCAGGCACTTCTGATATCAAATCACTTCCTGTGCTCAGGCACTCCTGATATCAAGTCACTTCCTGTGCTCAGGCACTCCATCACTTCCTGTGCTCTGGCACTGCTGATATCAAATCACTTCCTGTGCTCAGGCAACCCTGATATCAAGTCACTTCCTGTGCCCAGGCACTCCTGATATCAAATCACTTCCTGTGCTCAGGCACTCCTGATATCAAATCACTTCCTGTGCTCAGGCATTCCTGATATCAAGTCACTGCCTGTGCTCAGGCAACCCTGATATCAAGTCACTTCCTGTGCCCAGGCACTCCTGATATCAAATCACTTCCTGTGCTCAGGCATTCCTGATATCAAGTCACTTCCTGTGCTCAGGCAACCCTGATATCAAGTCACTTCCTGTGCTCAGGCACTCCTGATATCAAGTCACTTCCTGTGCTCAGGCACTCCTGATATCAAATCACTTCCTGTGCTCAGGCACTCCTGATATCAAGTCACTTCCTGTGCTCAGGCACTCCTGATATCAAGTCACTTCCTGTGCCCAGGCACTCCTGATATCAAGTCACTTCCTGTGCTCAGGCATTCCTGATATCAAGTCACTTCCTGTGCCCAGGCACTGCTGATATCAGGTCACTTCCTGTGCCCAGGCACTGCTGATATCAGGTCACTTCCTGTGCTCAGGCACTGCTGATATCAAATCACTTCCTGTGCTCAGGCACTTCAGTTCCAAATCTTCATAGTTGTATATCAGCAATGTGAGATCTAAGGCAGTGGTTCTCAACCTTTCTAGTGCCGTGCCCCCTTAATAAAATTTCCCAAGTTGTGGGGACCCCTAACAGTAAAATTATTTTTGTAGTGTGGGTTGTCAGCACCCAAGGCAAGACAAGTAATTTGTGCCCCTAATCCATGCACATTTAGTGCTCCCCGAGTCCCTTCGGCTCATACAGTATTAAAACCCCTTATGGTACATTTTAGGATGTATCTTTCTCTTAGTTCTCCTTTATTTCCCTGTTATCTCTCTCTATCCTAATTTCTTGTTTTTTTCCCCATCCCCCCCTCTAGCCATCTTTCTTGTTCTTTCTCTCCCTTTTTCTTTGTTCCTCCCCCTCTTTTCCTCTCCCTTCCATGTATTCTCTATTTGTATTCCTTCTCTTACTCCTTGGTGGGGGAGGGGGGGTGGGGTGAGTGGATTAGGGGCTCTTGATGAAGGTCATCTGCTGATCTGAGAACTGTAGTGGGGACTTTTAATGGCGACTATAATCACAGGCAGTGTTACTGTGTCTCCGGTTTCACTGTGTCTCTGACTTTGTTGTGTCTTGTAGCAGTGACACCTATGCCGAAATCAGGAGATAGGGTCTCCTCCAGCCCCTCCCACTACACATTCCTCACTAGTCAGCTGACCTCTAGTCTCTGCCCCCAGCCATGCCGTGAACTGAATGGGCGGCTGCTAAGAGGCTGAGTGGGCTCCAGGGGCAGCCCTGCTGGGCGGCCACAAAAAGGCAGGAAGAGTGGTGCGGGCTTCAACAACAGCCCAGGATTCGATGACCCCTGGCAAATCATCATTCGACCCCCGAGGGGGTCCCGACCCCCAGGTTGAGAGCCACTGATCTAAGGCGACTAATCTACTGCCTTTGGCTGCTGGTCTCACCAGATTTGGAGTAAGATTTGGTGATGTCATTACTATGCTGATCACTGTTCTTGCTGGAGAGGAAGCCGTAACTGTGGAGCATCACTGCAAGGATCTCCGGCTTCTGCTCCATCCATTCTGTGCTTTTTGCTTCCCCACCTCTATCATTACCCCTCCAGTCATCAGATCTCCAGTCATAGGGGGACGAGAAGACGCAAAGCCCTGACTACAGCAAGTTATCCCCCCCCCGCATAGAGATAAAGTGCAGATCAAGGCATTGTAAGTCTCTATTGGAGAAAAGATCATCTGTGGGGAGAAGAAAGACAATACTGATGACCTGTCCTGTGTCCTCTGCTTCCACAGTACAGGTCACCTTTCCCAATTACTATTATTCCCTCCTGTGAAAAGCGTCACGGCCAGCACTGTTCTCCTCCTCCTCCTGTCTGCATTCACTTCAACAGGAATATTCCATTCAGCTACACGTTTGTGTTCATGAATCCTCCACCTAATCCTATTGGCCGAGGGTGATGGGATGTACATGGAGCGCCCCCTCTGGGCTAAGGGTGATAGGATGTACATGGAGCGCCCCCTCTGGACTGAGGGTGATGGGATGTACATGGAGCGCCCCCTCTGGACTGAGGGTGATGGGATGTACATGGAGCGCCCCCTCTGGGATGAGGGTTATGGGATGTACATGGAGCGCCCCCTCTGCACTGAGGGTGATGGGATGTACATGGAGCGCCCCCTCTGGGATGAGGGTGATGGGATGTACATGAAGCGCCCTCTGTAGACTGAGGGTGATGGTATGTACATGGAGCGCCCCCTCTGGGATGAGGGTGATGGGATGTACATGGAGTGCCCCCTCTGGGATGAGGGTGATGGGATGTACATGGAGCGCCCCCTCTGGACTGAGGGTGATGGGATGTACATGGAGCGCCCCCTCTGGACTGAGGGTGATGGGATGTACATGGAGCGCCCCCTCTGGGCTGAGGGTGATGGGATGTACATGGAGCGCCCCCTCTGGGATGAGGGTGATGGGATGTACATGGAGCGCCCCCTCTGGGATGAGGGTGATGGGATGTACATGGAGTGCCCCCTCTAGACTGAGGGTGATGGGATGTACATGGAGCGCCCCCCTCTGGGCTGAGGGTGATGGGATGTACATGGAGCGCCCCCCTCTGGGCTGAGGGTGATGGGATGTACATGGAGCGCCCCCTCTGGACTCATCTAATGAATGACATATGAACACATCATACATATGAAGAATACACGGGGATCTCACCTGTTAGTTGCAGAGGATATCGCTTCTCTCGGACGGTCTTGGACTGACTGTGTGTCACCTCACACCGGAGGGTCGTATTATGATCGCTCATCTTCGGGGTGAAGGTCAGCCTGCTGGAAGATCTATACAGACCATCCAATCCGATCTCTGGATCCGATATTGTCACCTCAGATTGGGGGAACGTGCTGAACTCCTTATACCATTTTATTTGTAGATCTCGGGGGGAGTATCCTGATATTGTTACTTTGAATGAGGCCTCCTGATTGGCTGTCACTCTCGTTGGATGCACAACAATGTCGGATAATGTGGGCGGTCTCTCTGTAATGATAAATGTAAAACACGGTCAGATTCCGAGGAATCGGAGAACAGAGAAGTGTCAGATAATGGCAGTGGAGCTGGTCAGCATGTAAACAATCTACAAGAAATTCCACCTTAGATGTTTTATTTTTGTTCTCTTCTCTCCCCCGAGGTCCGACCTCCACCAACCGAGTACCCAGAATGCCGGATACGTCACCCTGACAACTCAGACAGTTCACAGTTCAGAAACCAGACCCAGATCTGTAGAGAGGACCTTCTAGAGGAATGTCTTCATGGCATTACCCAAAGTAACCATATCAATACCGGAGTCACATTGACTAAAAATCAGTAGTGATTGGCTACCGCACATCGTTTTCAGCCCTTTTAGATTAGACAGAGATCTCAAACTCACATCCATGTGTGTATGTGAAGAGCACGGTCTAAGATGGAGGGTATGTCTACAGCATGGTCCACAATGGTCAACAATAGGGATGAGCCGAACACCCCCCGGTTCGGTTCGCATCAGAACATTCGAACGGACCGAAAGTTGAACCCCGTTAAAGACTATGGGACTCGAACGTGAGAAATCAAAAGTGCAAATTTTAAAGGCTAATTTGCATGGTATTGTCCTTAATAAGGTTTGGGGACCCGGGTCCTGCCCCAGGGGACATGTATCAATACAAAAAAAAGTTTTAAAAACTGATGTTTTTTCGGGAGCAGTGATTATAATGATGCTTAAAGTGAAAAAAAAAGTGAAATATTCCTTTAAATATCGTACCTGAGGGGTGTCTATAGTATGCCTGTATGACGCGTGTTTCCCGTGTTTAGAACAGTCCCTGCACAAAATGTCATTTTTAAAGGAAAAAAAGTCATTTAAAACTGCTTGCGGCTTTAATGTAATGTCGGGTCCTGACAATATGGATGAAAATCAGTGAGAAACCTCCCCCCCAGGCCCATTACCAGCCCCTTTGAGTCTTGTATGGATATTAAGGGGAACCCTGCACCCAAAAAAAAAAAAAAAAAAAGAAAAGCCGTGAGGCCCCCAGGCCCTATATACTCTGAATAGCAGTATACAGGTGGTGCAAACAAGACAGGGACTGTAGGTTTGTTGTTAAGTAGAATCTGTTTGTAATTTGGAACTGGTACATTTTTAACGTGTAGCTCCAGCCAAAAAATCTATTTTTAAGCTTTTTGGAAAACATAGGGAAGGGTTATCACCCCTGTGACATTTGTTTTGCTGTCTTTGCACCTCTTCAGAAGATTTCACCTCACTTTCTGTCCCAATGGAAAATGTTTTTTGAAAATTTGGGGTTTTTAGTGAAACAAGGATTGGTGATAAAGCATCAGTGAGCAGGAGACACGTTTTTCCCATATTAACTCTTACAGGAGAGAATTTCCCTTCCTAGCGGTAGATTTCATCTCACTTCCTGTTGTCTCCTTCCGTTTGCAAGTAGGAGTCGTTTGTAAGTTGGATGTTTGAAAGTAGGGGCCTGCCCTATATACTCTGCAGAAATTGGGGCCTTAGGTGTTGCTGTGGCCACAACACTGTAAGCCCTCACAGGGCCCTGCTGTGAAATATTAGATCAAGAATTGTAATTACATGCCCCTGTTGAACAGGGGCAGAAAAATTGGGCCTTTGGTGGTGGATGGTGTGGTGGTGTTGCCACAACACTGTAAAGCCTCACAATTGCTCTTGGTGGGCGCAGAAACGCGCCTTGCTGTGAAATATTAGATCAAGAATTGTAATTACATGTCCCTGTTAAACAGGGGCAGAAAAATTGCCACAAAACTCCAACCCCTCACAGATACTCTAGTTGGAGTGCAGGAATGAGCCCTGCTGTAAAGTATTGCATGAAAAATTGTAATTACAGGGGCAGAAAAATTGGGCCTTAGCCACTGGTGGTGGTGCCCAGAACCAAAAATGTTCTTACAAGCTATCAGCATGAACATGGAGGAGGAAGAGGATAGTCACTCAGCATCAGCATAGGCAGTCTTGAAGGGATCTCACATTAAAAAAAATCAATCAGCATCAGGTGCTTGATCCAAGACGGATTCATTTTTATGGTCAGCCGATTGACCGATTCAGTGGACAGTCGCTCCCTGTGATCGGTTACAAAGTCTCCAGCAGCAGAAAGAACGCTGGATGCAGGACAGGCCAGTAGCTCAATTGCATACTGTGCAAGCTCTGGCCAGTGATCCATCCTCAAGACCCTGTAACCCAGAGGATTTTCGGTGGGAAAGGTGTCCAAGTCTGATCTTGCCCCTAGGTATTCCTGCACCATGTGAATCAGACGCTGGTGATAGTTGCTGGAACAGATCATACCTTGGGGCTGCGGACTAAAAAATTGTCTGAACGCATCGGTCAGACGGCCACCTTCTCCACCGCTCCTTCTTTGACTGACCGAAGCCTCAGCAACACGTTGACCAGGAGGACCAGGAAATTGTAACCTCCCAGTCTCTGGAAACGCGATGCACAAACCTTTCTGCAAGGCCTCCCGAAGATGTTTCATCCTCTGCTCCCTCTGCGATGGCAAGTTAAGGTCCACAACCTTACCCTTGTAACGTGGATCAAGGAGTGTTGCCAGCCAGTAACGATCCCTCTCCTTGATACCACAAATATGAGAAACCTTACGCAGGCTTTGCAGGATCATGGATGCCATGCAGCATAGGTTTGCTGAGGCATTTGGTCCAGAGTCCTTTGGGTCACTAAGGACGACATGATCTGCAGCCACCTCCTCCCAGCCACGTACAAGTCCATGGGTTTCTTCGGACTGTGTGATCGGCGGGCACACAGGAACGCTGTCTGGATAAAGGGGGCCTTTAGAGGTAAGGAAGTCCTCCTCTTCCTGCCTCTGTTCTGTCTCACGTGCCCTGTCCATTATTCCACACAGCGTGTGATCCAGCAGGTGGACAAGGGGGACAGTGTCACTGATGCATGCACTGTCACTGCTCACCATCCTCTTGGCCTCCTCAAATGGTGACAGGACAGTGCATGCATCCCTGATCATGGCCCACTGGCGTGGGGAAAAAAAAACAAGCTCCCCTGACCCTGTCCTGGTGCCATAGTCGCACATGTACTCATTGATGGCCCTCTGCTGCGTGTGCAGCTGCTGCAGCATAGCCACGTTGATTTCCACCTGGTGGGCATATCACAAATTAGGTGGTTCTTGGGCAGGTTAAATTCCTTTTGGAGGTCAGCCAGCCGAGCACTGGCATTATATGACCGGTGGAAATGCACACAGACTTTCCTGGCCAGCCTCAGGAGATCCTGTAAGCCCGGGTACCTGCCCAAGAACCGCTGCACCACCAAGTTAAGGACATGAGCCAAAAAGGGCACATGGGTCAGTTGTCCCTGTCAGAAGAGGGAAAGGAGGTTGGTGCCATTGTCACAAACCATCATTCCTGGCTTAAGCTGGCGTGGCCTCAACCCCCTCTGAACCTGCCCCTGCAGAGCTGACAGAATCTCTGCCTCAGTGTGGCTCCTGTCCCCCAAGCACACCAGCTCAAGCACCGCATGGCATGTTTTTGCCTGCGTGCTTGCATAGCCCCTTGAACGCCTATGGATAACCACTGGTTTCGAGGACAAATCAACACAGGAAGAGGTCATGGAGGAAGAAGAGGAGGGGTGGAGGAGAGAGGTGTGGCAGAATCACCACTAGTAGGATTTTGGAGTTGTGGTGGCGGAACAACCTCCAACACTACTGCACCCTGTCCTGCATCCTTCTCAGCTGCCAGCAGAGTCACCCAGAGCGCGGTGAAAGATAGGTAATGTCACTGTCCATGCCTGCTGGACCATGAGTCAGTGGTAATATGCACCTTACCGCTGACCGCCCTGTCCAGCGAGGCATGGACATTGCCTAGCACATGCCGGTAGAGAGCCGGAATCGCCTTCCGTGAAAAAAAGTGGCGTTTGGGAACCTGCCACTGAGGAACCACACATTCCACAAACTCACGGAAGGGGGCAGAGTCTACCAACTGAAAAGGCAGCAGCTGAAGTGCTAGAAATTTAGCCAAGCTAGCATTCAACTGCTGGGCATGTGGATGGCTGGGAATGAACTTCTTTCGCCGGTGGAGCAACTGGGGTAGGGAAATCTGCCTGCTAGAATCGGACGTTGGTGTACCGATAGCAGATTGCCTGCAAGTACTTGGCAGTGGCACACCTAATTCTACACCTTCATTCCTCTCAGTGCAGGTTTCTGAGAGGACTGAAGGTATTGTGGGGTTGGAGATCCCAGCTGATGAGGAGGAGCAAGGAGAGGTCTGCCTTGTTCTTTGGTGTGGGTCTTTTAGGTAGTGTTGCCAACGGGCTGCATGGAAGCTTAACATATTTCTGCTTAAAGCGGGGGTTCACCCACACCGCCAAACAAAAAAAAATATTAAAAGCCAGCAGCTACAAATACTGCAGCTGCTGACTTTTAATACATGGCCACTTATCTGTCTCAGGGTCCAGCGATGTCGGCAGGGGACGCCGAGAAGCCGCTCGGTTCTCGGCAGCTGCCGCTGCCATCCTAGGTGAGGGAATCAGGAAGTGAAGCGTTGCGGCTTCACTTCCCGGTTCCCTACTGCGCATGCGCGAGTCGCGCTGCACGTCCCAAGTGGTCCCCGCTCTGTCCTGGGAGCTGTGTGTTCCCAGCAGACAGCGCGGTGGGGACGGGAAGAGGCATAGACTCCCATGGGAGTCTATTCCGGAAGTGGGTGCAAATACCTGTCTTAGACAGGTATCTGCATCCCCCTCCCCCCTGAAAGGTGCCAAATGTGACACCGGATGGGGGGAGGGTTCCGAAAAGCGGAAGTTCCATTTTTGGGTGGAACTCCGCTTTAAGCATGTGGTGCCCAAGCGCTTGCTGTTTAGTCCACGCTTGATATGACATATGTTGCAAATAGCAACGGTGTGATCTGCTGCACACGTCTCAAAAAAGGACCACACCAAAGAACTTTTAGAATAACGCGGAGTCACCAGCGCCCTGCACTTGTGGAGCTCTGCGGTGTGATGCAGTCGGTTGGCTGCCCTTAAGCTGGCCCCTGGGGTGCATCCTGCCTCAAAGGAGATGTGCCTCCTCCTCCGTTTCCTCCTCCCCTCTCCTATCAGGCACCCACATAGAGTCAGTGAGCTCATCATCCCCTCCCTCCTTGTCACTGGAGCAAACCTGGCAATATGCCTTTAAAACGCTGCGCATCCTCCTGCAGCATGTAACCGACACTGTGGTCGAACAGTTCGGGGGACTCCTCCGGTGGGGCTAGGGAAGGAGTAACTCATGATGACCTCAAGTTCAGCCAAGGTAGCCTGGGTGAGAGAGGATGAGGAGGATGAGGACGGCTTGGTCATCCACTCTACCAACTCTTCGGCATGTTGTGGCCCAACACAGCCAGCTGCCGAGAAAAAGGACATGCATGCCCCACGGCCACGTGCTGATGAGGATGCACTGTGTCCACGACCAGCACTGTTGCCTCTAGACACAGAGCCTGCTTGCCCTATTTTATTGGCTTGTGACTGTCTGCCTCTCCTTGTTGGCCTTCCAGACATACTGTCTTTAATGTATTGGAATAGGTACACAAGGAATGGCCTGCAGTGAGATGTAGCTGCACAAAGCTGGGATGTGTATATATATACTGATTATACTGCAGCTAGTTGTAGTATTATTAGGAAGAAAACAACAGGAATTGTCTGCAGTGAGCTTTAGCTGCACACTGTGCACAGGATACAGTACACTGACTGAAAATACTGAAAATACTGCAGCTGTGTATATATATATATATATATATATATATATATATATATATATATACACATACATACACACACACAACACCTGGGATTCAAATATACTAAATACACTGACTGCAGCTAACTGACTCGCCTGCCTGCGCTATCTAACTCAAATGGAATCACACTGTCTCTCTCTCTCTCTCACCACGCCGGAACACACTACACAAGGCCAACTTCCAGGCGGCCTTATATAGTGTGGGGCATGTACTAAATCCCCTGAGGCATAATTGACCAAAGCCACCCTGCCTTTGGCCAATTATGGCTCTCCGTTCCTACCGCGCTGTGATTGGCCAAAGCATGCGAGTCATAGTGCATGCTTGGCCAATCATCAGCCAGCAATGCACTGAGATGCCGCAGTGAACTATGGGCCGTGATGCGCCACTCGAATTTGGTGCAAGCGGGCCATAATGTTTGTAACTGGACGAACGGTTGAACAGCCGATGTTTTGGTCAAACTTACATTCGACTCGAACTCGAAGCTCATCCCTAGTCAACAATGTATGTCAAAACTTAAGAGCATGGGCCAGGATGGAGCATATGCCAAGGGCATGGTCCGGGAAGAAGCGTATGCCAAGGGCATGGTCCCGGATGAAGCGTATGCCAAGGGCATGGTCCCGAATGGGGCGTATATGACAAGGGCATGGTCCCGGATGAAGCGTATGCCAAGGGCATGGTCCCGGATGGGGCGTATGACAAGGGTATGGTCCCGGATGGGGCGTATGACAAGAGCATGGTTTCGGATGGGGCATATATGACAAGGGCATGGTTTCGGATGGGGCATATATGACAAGGGCATGGTTTCGGATGGGGCATGTATGACAAGGGCATGGTTCCGGATGGGGCGAATGACAAGGGCATGGTTCCGGATGGGGCATATATGACAAGGGCATGGTTTCGGATGGGGCATGTATGACAAGGGCATGGTTCCGGATGGGGCGTATGACAAGGGCATGGTTCCGGATGGGGCATATATGACAAGAGCATGGTTTCGGATGGGGCATATATGACAAGGGCATGGTCCCGGATGTGGCATATGCCAAGGGCATGGTCCAGGATAGAGCGTATGACAAGGGCATGGTTCAGGATAGAGCGTATGACAAGGGCATGGTTCAGACAAAGTGTGTGCCCCCAAAGTCTTACATTTCCTCAGGTAGATGGGTTGGCTCCCTGCAGTCAGGCTGTGGTGCAGTAGACATGGGGTTTATGGCTGGATGCACATGGTACACCTGATTAAGAAATTGGAGTAATGAGTGGCTGGAGGAGATTAGCTGGCCATAGAATTATTGGAATTTGGCAGGTCCAGCAGGCACAGACGATATTTCAGTCAGTGAGTGGCTGTCCCTGCTTGGGATAAGTTGATCATTAGATCAAATTCAGTCTTATGCCCCGTACACGCGGTCGGATTATCTGATGAGAAATGTTCAATGGGAGCTCGTTGTCGGAAATTCCGACCGTGTGTGGGCTTCATCGGACATTTTCCGTCGGAATTTCCAACAAACAAAATTTGAGATCTGGATCTCAAATTTTCCGACAACAAAATCCGTTGTCGTAAATTCCAATCGTGTGCACACAATTCCGAAGCACAAAGTGCCACGCATGCATTTTTCTCGACTCGTCGTACGTCACCACGTTCTTGACGTTCGGAATTTCCGACAACATTTGTGTGACTGTGTGTATGGAAGACAAGTTTGAGCCAACATCCGTCTGAAAAAAAACATGGATTTTGTTGTCGGAATGTTGCGATCGTGTGTATGCGGCATTATGCTGCGTACATACGATCAGAATTTCCAACAACAAATGTTTGATGGGAGCTTGTTGTCAGAAATTCTGACCGTGTGTAGGCTCCATTGGACATTTGCTGTCGGAATTTCCGACAACAAAAATTTGAGAGCTGGTTCTCAAATTTTCCGACAACAAAATCCGTTGTCGGTAATTCCGAACGTGTGTACTCAATTCCGACGCACAAAATTCCACGCATGCTCGGAATCAAGCAGAAGAGCAGCACTGGCTATTGAACTTAATTTTTCTCGGCTCGTCGTACGTGTTGTACGTCACCGCGTTTCTGACGTTCGGTATTTCCGACAACATTTGTGTGACCGTGTGTATGCAAGACAAGTTTGAGCCAACATCCGTCGGAAATAAATCCTAGGTTTTGTTGTCTGAATGTCTAATCGTGTGTACGGGGCATTAGGGTTATGTTGGCAATATTCTGTGTTTCTAATAACCTCTGGGAAGGTGGACTTTCTTGTAAGTTTTGTTCTCTGGAGAAAAAAATTTGCCCTTATCTATGCTTGAAGCTGAATGATGTGATCTGGAAAAAGTGGATCTCACTCTGCCTAATGATGGCTGGTTAGCAGCAGTTATCCTGGTTATCCGTGTCTGTTGCCTGCCTGACCTTCGACTTACAGTATCTCACAAAAGTGAGTACACCCCTCAGTGACATTTGTGTAAATCTTTTCTTCTATCTTTTCATGTGACAACACTGAAGAAATGACACTTGTCTACAATGTAAAGTAGTGAGTGTACAGCTTGTATAACAGTGTAAATTTGCTGTCCCCTCAAAATAACTCAACACACAGCCATTAATGTCTAAACCGCTGGCAACAAAACTCAGTACACCCCTAAGTGAATATCTCCAAATTGGGCCCAAAGTGTCAATATTTTGTGTGGCCACCATTATTTTCCAGCACTGCCTTAACCCTCTTGGGCATGGAGGTCACCAGAGCTTCACAGGTTGTCACTGGAGTCCTCTTCCCCTCCTCCATGACGACATCACGGAGCTGGTGGATGTTAGAGACCTTGTGCTCCTCCACCTTCCGTTTGAGGATGTCCCACAGATGATCAATAGGGTTTAGGTCTGGAGACATGCTTGGCCAGTCCATCACCTTTACCCTCAGCTTCTTTAGCAAGGCAGTGGTGGTCTTGGAGGTGTGTTTGGGGTGGTTATCATGTTGGAATACTGCCCTGCGGCCCAGTCTCTGAAGGGAGGGGATCATGCTCTTCTTCAGTAGGTCACAGTACATGTTGGCATTCATGGTTCCCTCAATGATCTGTAGCTTCCCAGTGCCGGTGTCTTGTCGAATTCAGTCCCCTATCATATAGTGTCCTCCCTGTACTGCGCAGGCGCAGTACGGAGGACAAACGAGACGCCGAAAGTCTCCGAAGTTCAACAGCTGATCGTCAGCTGTACACGGCGCCTGCGCATTTATTCTTACCCTATGTCCAGGATCATTCCCTACTATCCAAGTGGACATAGAGTTAGAATAAATATTTTCCGAGCCATCGCTAACAGGTGCCCGAGCGCCGTGTACAGCTGATGGTCAGCTGATCAACTTCGGACATTTTCGGCATCTCCTGCTCCTCCGTACTGCGCAGGCGCTGCGCCTGCGCAGTACGAGGCGGACACTATCTGATACGAGGACACTATATGGCAGAACACCGGCAGCACTCATGCAGCCCCAGACCATGACACTCCCACCACCATGCTTGACTGTAGACAAGACACACTTGTCTTTGTCCTCCTCACCTGGTTGCCCCCACACACGCTTGTCACCATCTGAACCAAATACGTTTATCTTGGTCTCATCAGACCACAGGACATGGTTCCAGTAATCCATCTCCTTAGTCTGCTTGTCTTCAGCAAACTGTTTGCGGTCTTTCTTGTGCATCATCTTTAGAAGAGGCTTCCTTCTGGGATGACAGCCATGCAGACCAATTTGATGCAGTGTGCGGCGTATGGTCTGATCACTGACAGGCTGACCCCCCACCCCTACAACCTCTGCAGCAATGCTGGCAACACTCTCATCTATTTCCCAAAGACAACCTCTGGATATGACGCTGAGCATGTGCACTCAACCAGTGGCGTCACTAGGGTTGTCGTCACCTGGCGTGATAAAACATGGTGTCACCCCAACCCTCCCGGCACTGTGCAGGCTAGTGCTTCACCACGGCTCTCCCCCTTAACCTGCCACAATGGATGGAGCCAGGATGGGATCAGGGGGATGGATGGAGCCAGGATGGGATCGGGGGGTGGATGGAGCCAGGATAGGATTGAGGGATGGATGGAGCCGGGATGGGATCAGGGTGGAGGATGGATGGAGCAGGAATGGGATTGGGGGATGGATGCAGCCGGGATGGGATCAGGGTGGTGGATGGGATCAGGAGGAATGGATGGAGACAGGATGGGATCGAGGGGATGGATTAAGCCAGGATGTGATCGAGGTGGTGAATGGGATTGGGGTGATGGATGGGGCCAGGATGGGATTGGGGTGGTGGATGGAGCCGGGAAGGAATCGGGGGGGTGGATGGAGCCAGGATGGGATTGGGGTGGTGGATGGAGCCGGGATGGGATCGGGGTGGTGGATGGAGCTGGGATGGGATCTTTCATTTGATGGGGGGTGGGGGTTAGAGGATATGTGCTAGGGGGTGCTTTGGGAGTAGAGGAATCTAGCACAAATCCTCTCTAACCCAAAACAAAGCACCCTTCTACCATATATCCTCTAACCCCCACCCCCCTCCCTAAAATTTACTCCTGGAAGCATAATTGTTACCTACCCAGTCCCCCCCCCCTTTCCCAATCACAACGTCCCACAAAATTCCTGTTATTACAGACCTCAGCCCCAGTGTTTCATCAGATTTGGCGACGCGTCAGAATTTGTAACGGTAGTGATGTTCCGTCACCTCCATCTTGCTACACCCCGCACTCCTCCATAGTAAGGACACAGTGAAAAGGCGGCAAGCGGACATCTTGTTACACCCACCAGAGTTTTTCATTTCACACTTATTTTTACCAGTAAACGGAGCTTATGTAGTGAAATACAGGATTTAGAACTGCAACGGACTGTTTAGATGTTGAATTTTAAAAGCAGCAGCAAGCCCGCTGATCTCTGACAGGTTTTCTAATATGACAGAACAACTCTGCTCTTATAATTGAACATGTAAACGGTCCGATGGATCTCTAAATCCCGATATCACTATATAAACTCAGTTTACTGGTAAAAATAAGTGTGAAATGCAAAACTCCGGTGGGTGTTACAAGATGTCCGCTTGCCTACTTCTCAGTGTATCCTTACCATGAAGGACTGCGAGGTGTAGCAAGACGGCGGTTATGGACCATTACAAAATCTGACGGGTCGCCAAATCTGATGAAACACTGGTCCCTGGACAGATGCTGTAGCACGCTGTTCCTCCTCCTCCTCCTCGGCTCTTCCTCCTGGTCCATGTACTTGTCATGTCAGAGCTGAGGAAAAGGCGGCACCTGTTCTGTGTGGAACCTGTCCTGTTATACCGCTGTATGGTCTTGGCCACCATGCTGCAGCTCAGTTTCAGGGTCTTGGCAATCTTCTTATAGCCTAGGCCATCTTCATGTAGAGCAACAATTCTTTTTATCAGATCCTCAGAGAGTTCTTTGCCATGGGGTGCCATGTTGTACTTCCAGTGACCAGTATGAGAGAGTGAGAGCGATAACACCAAATTTAACACACCTGCTCCCCATTCACACCTGAGACCTTGTAACACTAACGAGTCACATGACACTGCGGAGGGAAAATGGCTAATTGGGCCCAATTTGGAGATTTTCACTTAGGGGTGTACTGACTTTTGTTGCCAGCGGTTTAGACATTAATGGCTGTGTGTTGAGTTATTTTGAGGGGACAGCAAATTTACACTGTTATACAAGCTGTACACTCACTACTTTACATTGTAGACAAGTGTCATTTCTTCAGTGTTGTCACATGAAAAGATAGAAGAAAAGATTTACACAAATGTCACTGAGGGGTGTACTTACTTTTGTGAGATACTGTATATTCTGACCTCTGGGCCAATGTCCTGGTCTGCAGTCATGCTGTCTGTTCAAGTCCATTGTTACCTGGCAAGTTTCTGATCTGTGGGCTCTGTAGTCTATGCTGCCTAGAATATGGTGAACCGAAGGGTTGAGATCCGGGGTCACCATATTGCTGAGCTCAAACCCCTGTGAGGGCATCTCTGGTGAACATCAGCTGATCCTTAATCTCCTAGCCTTGAGGGATCTTGCATCACCTGCTCTCATGCATGACCATCAGCTGGCACAGTGATGTGACGTAAATCCAGCTACTATCTCCTCTCCGCTGTGTTCTGTTCCTCTGAGAACCTGCTGCTGGTCTTCACCTCTCAGTTACACCTACTATACCCTGTTGGGTACCTTTAGTTGAAGGGTCTACATCAGTGTGATGCCTCATATACTGTATATGAGGTCCCATCTACAATACATGACTTGGATCATACTTGGTGTGTATATGAAATGTCTGCAGGATTGACCTCTGACCTCTGGAGGAATGGGGTCTCCGTCATTGGCTTACACTCAGGGAGAAGTTTGTATGAATTGTATTTCCCAACAATGTCTGCCGGTGTTCTCATCATTACTATTATTTCTGAATTGGAGAAGAAGGAAACGTACCTGGAAGCCGCAAGCAGCTCTCCCTCGTGATTGGCTGCTTGCCCCTTTGTGTCACCCTGCAGGTATAAATCTTCCCATAATCCCGAGCTGTAGGTGTTATAGTCAGATGACAGGACAGAATGTCTCCGCTGCCTCGGGTCACTTTCTGCTCTCCTTTCTCCAGATCTCTTCCATTCTCTGACCAGGTGACCTCAGGGGTGTCTCCAGGATCACAGCCAATCACATCACAGTGCAGAGTCACAGGTCTTCCATAGACCGGTATATCGGGGTCACTGGAGATCTCACTGACCTTATAGAGACCTGTGGAGGAAAATATAATACATAAATACTAACCGACCTTCCCATATATCACAGCCAACAATAGTGATCTCTCTGCAGACAGAGGAGGAAGAAGAGGAAGCAGTGATCTCTCTGCAGACAGAGGAGGAAGAAGTGGAAGCAGTGATCTCTCTGCAGACAGAGGAGGAAGAAGTGGAAGCAGTGATCTCTCTGCAGACAGAGGAAGGAGAAGTGGAAGCAGTGATCTCTATGCAGACAGAAGAGGGAGCAGTGGAAGCTGTGATCTCTCTGCAGACAGAGGAGGAAGAAGTGGAAGCAGTGATCTCTCTGCAGACAGAGGAGGAAGAAGTGGAAGCAGTGATCTCTCTGAAGACAGAGGAGGAAGAAGTGGAGGCAGTGATCTCTCTGCAGACAGAGGAAGGAGAAGTGGAAGCAGTGATCTCTCTGCAGAGGAGGAAGAAGTGGAAGCAGTGATCTCTCTGCAGACAGAGGAGGAAGAAGTGGAAGCAGTGATCTCTCTGCAGACAGAGGTGGAAGAAGTGGAAGCAGTGATCTCTCTGCAGAGGAGGAAGAAGTGGAAGCAGTGATCTCTCTGTAGAGGGTGACAGAAGTTTAGGTGGAGGGGTAAAGACTGATGTGGGTGGGATAGATGCCAAGGTGTGTGGAGGAGTATAGGCTGAGGTTGGATGGAGGTTGAGGTGGGGATGATAGAGGCTGGGGGGAGGTACCTATAAAATTGAGGAGTGTCCTCTTTGTAGGACGTTTCCCGCAATGATTGACCTCCAGGATGATTTCAGAGGAATGATCTTTAGTGTGGGGAGTGATTGTCAGCTCTGTGGTTCCAGAGAAAATCTTGGATTCCGGGTCTTGCTGGATGTTCACTTTCCAGTCTCTATCAGACAATTCCTTTGCACTCCATGCCCACTGAATGCCGGGATCTCCAGGACACATGTCACCGATCGTACAGGAAAATGTCACCGGCTGTCCAGGTTGGGGCTGTTTGGGGTCACACTGGATTTCCCCCAGAGTGGGCGGAGATACTGCAATATAGAGAACAGCCGTGTTATACAAAGTATTCATTTCACTGACATCCTCATCACCATCTGCAGTACAGAGTTACATTGGTGGGTGATATAATATAATATATACATTGGTGGGTGATATAATATAATATATACATTGGTGGGTGATATAATATAATATATACATTGGTGGGTGATATAATACAATATATACATTGGTGGGTGATATAATATAATATATACATTGGTGGGTGATATAATATAATATATGCATTGGTGGGTGATATAATATAATATATACATTGGTGGGTGATATAATATATACATTGGTGGGTGATATATATATAATATATACATTGGTGGGTGATATAATATAATATATGCATTGGTGGGTGATATAATATATACATTGGTGGGTGATATAATATATACATTGGTGGGTGATATAATATATACATTGTTATAATATATACAGAGTAAGTATATAGAAGTGGAGATCTCCCCACCCCTCTCGGATCTCTTTGGTTCATATATTCTCATTACAATAAAGGAGAGATGACGGTCTGAGTTCCGGATTACAGCCTGTAGGATTTGTTTGCTGGAATTCCTCATCTGAAAATAACTCTCAGGCCTTATTCTCACCATAGTGCAGAGACATCAGATTTTCTGCATGCATTTTGCAAGGACACAAAAACAATTCTGCATAGGTTACATAGAGACAAATGTGCTGCTCGTCCTCAGCAAACCACACAGACACAACTATATTTTCCCCCCTTGGACTTAAATCAAGACATGCAAAAGTGTAAAGCATGTAATAAAAAAAAAGTTGTCTTCACAATTGTACAAAGTTAATTGAACCAAAAAATGTTATAAATATGAACTCCATATAACCCCATTAATGACAGAACACTTGTACAAAGAATTTCCACATTATACGTCTGTTTTGAAACAAAGCTTCAACGTATTTCAATATGTAACAGTCACAATCTTCATCAGGGCTTCTGGGATATCTGGTTCGAAGAACATATTATATATAAACATCACATATTATATTTATTGATTGCATCATTTTTTGACTTTGATGTAAATTTTTCATATAGTACATGTATATGTATAATTACCTTACAATTCAGGGAAGATGGAAAAAAACCAGAGCAGATTAAGAACAGAGCTTTCCCTGGGCACCCCCACCACACCCCAGAGAAGCGGGCGTCTCCCCTTGAGGCTTACAGAAGACCAGGTGGAGGATCACACCGGGGAGTGGAAGAGACCACACAACCCCACCAAAGAGTAGAGCGAATGTAAATATAAATGATGTTGGGGCACTAAGCTGGTGTCTTAGAAAATGAAAACACTAACAATTTGGGGAAAAAGGGTCAGATGAGGTGACTATATCAACAGAGTTTCTTGTTGGCATTCACTCTAATGCCCCGTACACACGATCAGAATTTCAACAACAAATGTTGGATGTGAGTTTGTTGGCGGAAAGTCTGACCGTGTGTATGCTCCATCGAATATTTGTTGTCGGACTTTCCGCCAACAAATGTCGGCTAGCTGGACGTACTCAAATTTTCCGCCAACAAATTTTTGTTGTCTGACTTTCTGATCGTGTGTACACAAGTCTGTCACACAAAAGTCCACGCATACTCAGAATCAAGTAGGAGCTGGAAGCGCTCGGTCTTGTAAAACTAGCGTTCGTAATGGAGATATCACGTACGTCTTGTATGTCACTACGTTTGTAATTGTTGGCCAACATTTGTGTGACCGTGTGTATGTGTCAGGGCTGGCTCAGCCCTTCCTTCTTTGAGCTGGTTGCTCAGCTGTCGGCTAATTGCCAGCTCCTACCTCTCCACAGTGACTCAGCTGTTGTTGATTCTGCTCATCAGTCCTGCCTACTTAAAGTCCTCCAGCTCACCTGATCTCTGCCTTCGCCTTTGTCAACATCACAGAGACTTTCTCCTGCATTCCTGTTGAAGACTTGCTCATCTGACGTCCCTTCTGGCTCCTGATCCTGCTTGCTGTACTACTACGTTTATCTCTGGCTCTCTGACATGTGCTTGGCTGACTACCTGATCTGGTTACTGAACTCTGGCTTGTTTTGACTACGCTTACTCTGTTTACATTATTATTATTATTATTATTATTATTATTATTAAGCAAGTGTGATTTAACTATACTTCTGTCTCGGTCTGATTCATAGTCCCTGATAGTATGCAAGACAAGTTGGAGCCAACATCCTTGGAAACAAAAATAACAAAAATCCACAGTTTTGTTGTTGGAAAGTCAGATCATGTGTACGCGGCATTAGAATTATGAATTAAAGGACAGAAACCAAAAAAAAGAGCCTGTACAGAATTCTGTGTTAGATACACACCATCTACCACTGACAGGGGCTGTTGGTCACATACCTCCCCCCTCTGTTTGAAGCTGTGGGTTCACACACCAGCTATCAAACAGTGGTTTCTAGAAAGGGCATCCGCATTTTTCTGGTTACAACCCGCCCTGTGCTCCACTTTGAAAGCAAAATCTCAGAGCAACAGGAACTAATGGGTAACCCTCGCATTATGGTCCTTGGCCTGGGCCATCCATTTCAAGGGGGCATGGTCTGTTATGAGTTAGAAGTGGCGCCCCAATAAGTAGTACCATAGAGCCACTAAGGCCCACTTAATGGCCAAACGCTCTTGCTCCACAATACTATAAATTTGTTTCCAAGGGGGGCCAACTTCCGACCAGGGGCATACCTAGTGCATGTGGCACCCGGGGCAGATCCTATATCTGGCACCCCCCCACCTTAAAATGTAAAAACACCCCACTGTGCCCCCTGAATACCTCTGCATCCTTCAATATCTCTTTGTCACTACTGTGTACATTACACAGCACCGCACCTCTGGACCCCTTTACATTACACAGCACCACACCTCTGGACCCCTTTACATTACACAGCACCCTGCACCTCTGGACCCCTTTACATTACACAGCACCCTGCACCTCTGGACCCCTTTACATTACACTGCATCCCTTTACATTACACAGCCCTTGTACCTCTGGACCCCTTTACATTACACTGCACCCTGCACCCCTTTACATTACACTGCACCCTGCACCCCTTTACATTACACTGCACCTCTGGACCCCTTTACATTACACAACATACTGCACCTCTGGACCCCTTTACATTACACAGCCCCCACAGCTCTAGATGCTTGTATGTTACACAGCTACCCCCCTAACAGCTACATAGTTACATAGTAGGTGAGGTTGAAAAAAGACACAAGTCCATCAAGTCCAACCTATGTGTGTGATTATATGTCAGTATTACATTATATATCCCTGTATGTTGCGGTCATTCAGGTGATTATCTAATAGTTCCTTGAAGCTATCAATGCCCCCCGCTGAGACCACCGCCTGTGGAAGGGAATTCCACATCCTTGCCGCTCTTACAGTAAAGAACCCTCTACGTAGTTTAAGGTTAAACCTCTTTTCTTCTAATTGTAATGAGTGGCCGCGAGTCTTATTAAACTCTCTTCTGCGAAAAAGTTTTATCCCTATTGTGGGGTCACCAGTCCGGTATTTATATATTGTGGGGTCACCAGTCCGGTATTTGTATATTGTGGGGTCACCAGTACAGTATTTGTAAATTGAAATCATATCCCCTCTCAAGTGTCTCTTCTCCAGAGAGAATAAGTTCAGAGCTCACAACCTTTCCTCATAACTAAGATCCTCCAGACCCTTTATTAGCTTTGTTGCCCTTCTTTGTACTCGCTCCATTTCCAGTACATCCCTCCTGAGGACTGGTGCCCAGAACTGGACAGCATACTCCAGGTGAGGCCGGACCAGAGTCTTGTAGAGCGGGAGAATTATCATTTTATCTCTGGAGTTGATCCCCTTTTCAATGCCAATATTCTGTTTGCTTTGTTAGCAGCAGCTTGGCATTGCCTGCCATTGCTGAGCCTATCATCTACTAGAACCCCCAGGTCCTTTTCCATCCTAGATCCCCCCAGAGGTTCTCCCCCCAGTCTATAGATTGCATTCAGATTTTTGCCACCCAAATGCATTATTTTACATTTTTCTACATTGAACCTCATTTGCCATGTAGTCGCCCCTCCCCCATTCATTTGTTCAGGTCTTTTTGTAAGGTTTCCACATCCTGCGGAGAAGTTATTGCCCTGCTTAGCTTAGTATCGTCTGCAAATACAGAGATTGAACTGTTTATCCCATCCTCCAGGTCATTTATAAATAAATTAAATAGGATTGGTCCCAGCACAGAACCCTGGGGGACCCCACTACCCACCCCTGACCATTCTGAGTACTCCCCATTTATCACCACCCTCTGAACACGCCCTTGTAGCCAGTTTTCAATCCATGTACTCGCCCTATGGTCCATGCCAACGCACCTTATTTTGTACAGTAAACGTTTATGGGGAACTGTGTCAAATGCTTTTGCAAAATCCAGATACACCACGTCTACGGGCCTTCCTTTATCTAGATGGCAACTCTCTTCCTCATAGAAGGTTAGTAGATTGGTTTGGCAAGAACGATTCTTCATGAATCCATGCTGATTACTGCTAATGATATCATTATTATTACTAAAATCTTGTATATAGTCCCTTATCATCCCCTCCAAGAGTTTACATACTATTGATGTTAGGCTAACTGGTCTGTAATTTCCAGGGATGTATTTTGGGCTCTTTTTAAATATTGGTGCTACATTGGCTTTTCTCCAATCAGCTGGTACCATTCCAGTCAATAGACTGTAAAAATTAGGAACAATGGTCTGGCAATCACTTGACTGAGTTCCCTAAGTACCCTCGGATGCAAGCCATCTGGTCCCGGTGATTTATTAATGTTAAGTTTCTCAAGTCTAATTTTAATTCCGTCCTCTGTTAACCATGGAGGTGCTTCCTGTGTTGTGACATGAGGATAAACACTGCAGTTTTGGTTACTGAAGTCCCCCGATTCACTCGTGAAGACTGAGGAGAAGAATAAATTCAATACCTTTGCCATCTCCCCATCCTTTGTAACCAGATGTCCTTCCTCATTCTTTATGGGGCCAATATGGTCTGTCCTCCCTTTTTTACTGTTTACATACTTAAAGAATTTCTTGGGATTTTTTTGCTCTCCTCCGCTAAGTGTCTTTCATGTTCTATCTTAGCCGTCCTAATTGCACCCTTACATTTCTTATTGCATTCTTTATAAATTCTGAATGCTGAGGATGATCCCTCAACCTTGTATTTTTTTGAATGCCTTCTCCTTTGCTTTTATATGCATTTTTACATTGGAGTTAAGCCATCCAGGACTTTTAATCGCTCTTTTAAATTTATTACCCAATGGGATGCATTGGCTAATGCCTTTATTTAATATGCTCTTAAAGCAAACCCATCTCTCCTCCGTATTCTTTGTTCCTAATATTTCATCCCAATTTATGCCTTTTAGCAAGGTTTGTAGTTTAGGGAAGTTGGCTCTTTTGAAATTCAGTGTCTTTGTGTTCCCTTCATGTTTCCTATTTGTGTGATTTATACTGAAACTAATTGACCTGTGATCACTGTTACCTAAATTGCCCCGTATTTCCACATCTGTTGTCAGGTCTGTATTGTTGGTAATCAGTAGATCCAGTAATGTTTTATTTCTAGTTGGTGCGTCTACCATCTGACTCATAAAATTGTCCTGCAAGACACTAAGGAACTGGCGAGCCTTAAATGAATGCGCGGTTCCCTCCGCCCAGTCTATGTCTGGATAATTAAAATCCCCCATTATGATAACACTTCCCATCCTTGCTGCTAATCCAACTTGTGATAGGAGATCTGTCTCCACTTTCTCCCTCAGGTTAGGGGGCCTACATTACACAGCACCCTACAACCTCTGGACCCCTTTATATTACACAGCAACCTGCACCTCTGGACCCCTTTACATTATGCAGCACCCTGCACCTTTGGACCCCTTTACATTACACTGCACCCTGCACCTCTGGACCCCTTTACATTACAGAGCACACTGCACCTCTGGACCCCTTTACATTACACTCTACCCTGCACCTCTAGACCCCTTTACATTATGCAGCACCATGCACCTCTGGACCCCTTTACATTACACAGCACACTGCACCTCTGGACCCCTTTACATTACAGAGCACACTGCACCTCTGGACCCCTTTACATTACACAGCCCCCCACAGCTCTAGACGCCTGTATGTTACACAGACGCTCCCTCTAACAGTTCTGGACCCCCTGCATGTTACACAGACCCCCCTACAGTGCAGACCCCCATTAAGTACAGACCCCCCTACAGTACAGACCCCCCTACAGTGCAGACCCTCCCTACAGTGCAGACCCCCCTTCAGTGCAGACCCCCCCTACAGTGCAGACCCCCCCTACAGTGCAGACCCCCCTACAGTGCAGACCCCCCTAAAATACAGACCCCCCTACAGTTCAGACCCCCACTCCTACAGTACAGACCCCCTACAGTGCAGACCCCCCTACAATACAGACCCCGCTACAGTGCAGACCCTGCTACAATACAGACCCCCCCTACAGGGCAGACCCCCCTACAATACAGACCCCCCTACAATACAGACCCCCCCCACAATACAGACACCTCCCCTTCAGACCCATAATGTACCTCAGCTCAGATGATCAGCGCAGGACATACACACACACAGCACGTGTAGACATAACGGAAGAGGGGGAGGCGGCTTCACTCTGCTCAGGGGTGTGAGACTGAGACAGCTGAGACTGATCAGAGCCACGGCGTGGCCACGAGAGAAGGAGATCGTTGCGGCCGGGTCCTGGGTGTGCCGACGGGTGTCACTCGGGTTCGGCTTGCACCCCCTCCCTTGCAAAGCCAGGCTCTGTGTGTGTGTGTGTTACCTGCCGCTGCCTGTCACCGCTCTGTGCCACTGCTTAAACCCGCCCACTATCTCCGCTAAGTCCACTTCAGTTGCAGAGGGGGGGTGCCGGCCTGACCCCCCAGTGTGTGGCGCCCGGGGTAGCCCGCCCCCCACTTAGTACGCTACTGCTTCAGATTTAGACCATGGGGTGTTCTCCCCAGCCTACCACTTGGGACAAGACAGCCCCCAGACCTATATTTAAGGCATCGATCTGGACCACAAACGGTTTGCTAAAGTCTGGGGCCACCAACACAGGTTGTTTACACAGGGCTTCCTTCAGACTTTGGAAAGCTGCTTCAGCCTTGGAATTGCACTTAATCACTACAGAGGAGCTTTTGCCCTTGGTGAGGACAGTTAAGGGTGCTCCCATTGTGGCAAAATTTGGGATGAACCTTTGATATTACCCAATCATGCCTAGGAAGGTTCTTGTTTCTTGGTGGCAGGAGCAGGCCAGTCTTTAATGGCTTTTACCCTATGGACTTAGGGTTTGATTAGGCCCCGCCCAATGGAATATCCCAGATACCGGGCCTCTTCTAACCCTATGGTTAGCCTTTCTAATGGAATTTATGACAGCCTGGATATTGAGTAGTTCCAATCTGTGCTCCAAATAACCACATCATCTAGATAAGCTGCAGAATAGCATTGATGTGGGCTAAGAATCTCAGCCATCATTCGCTGGAATGTAGCAGGAGCTCATTATAACCCAAAGGTCATCCGCACATACTGCCACAAGCCCTCTGGAGTTGCAAAAGCATTTTTTCCTTTTGCTTCCTCTGTCAGGGGAACCTGCCAATACACTTTAGTTAAAGAGTGGTTATGTACCTGGCGGGGCCCAACCTCTCCTATTCATCAACCCGGGGCATGGGATAGGTGTCAAACCTTGACACTTTGTTCAGTTTTCTGAAGTCATTGCAAAACCTTAAGGACCCATCTGGTTTGGGAACCAAGACTGTAGGACTACACTATTCACTTTTGGACTTCTCCATCACCCTGAGGTCGAGCATCCTCTGAACTTCTTTGGCTACTGCCTCTCTGTGGGCCTCAGGAATACGAGAAGGCTTAAGCCGCACTCAAAGCTTGGCGTTAGTGACAATGTCATGTTTAATTACATTTGTGCAGCCTGGCAACTCTGAGAAGTCGTCTTTATTGCACTGTAGAAACGCTCTCACCTCCTTACCGACATAGACTCAAGGTATCTGAGCCTCACTTGTGCCTTCCTCCTTTAGTAGCTGATCACCCAGGTCTAAGAGAGCTTTCCTATCTTTCCATGCTTTAAATAAATTTACATGATAGATCTGCTCTTTTTTTAACCTGTCTGGTTGGTATACCTTATAGTTTACCTCTCCAAACTTTTCCTGTATTTCATAGGGTCCTTGCCACTAAGCTAGGAACTTACTTTCCACTGTGGAGACTAAAATAAGTACGCAATCCCCCGGATGGAAAGTTCGAACCTTCGCCAACCTATTGTACACTTGACTCGGTGCTTCCTAGGCATCCTGCATGTGTTCTCGAACAAGTGGCATCACTGAAGCAATTCTATCCTGCATGGCTGAGATATGCTCTATGACACTCCGGTCGGGAGTAGTTTCAGTCTCCCAGGGTTCTTTAGCAATATCCAGCAACCCTCGGGGATGCCTCCCATTCAGAAGTTCAAAGGCTGAGAACCCAGTGGAAGGCCGTGGGACCTCTAATTGCAAACAACAGATATGGAAGGAGTCCCTTGGTTGTTTAGAACCTCTTTTGGGGTCCCAGTACAGGTAAACATGTGGAACAACTCTTTGATGATCGTCTTGGAGGAGGTGTTTAAGGGAACAGCCTCAGGACACCGGTTGGCATAGTCCATGACCACTAGGATGTACTGATAGCCTCTGGTAGACTTAACTACTGGCCCTATCAGATCCATGGCAATTCGGTCAAAAGGAACCTCAATCACAGGCATTGGCACCAGTGGGCTACAGTTATGGGGCATAGAGGCTGCCTTTTGACACTCAGGGCATGACTCACAGTAGTTTTTCACATTGGCATGTATGGATATAAAGCGATGATTAAAAAAAAATCATATTTTTTTAATTATAAATAGTTTTTTTGATTTTTATCAAATTTATTTTAATAAAATGCTTTAGGAGAAAAAAAATCTATTGATCTATCTAAAGATAGTTTTATATTTAAGATACATTAATAATTTAGTTTATTTAGCATGAAATGGGGCTTAGTTATGTAGCATGAGGCTGTATATTCTGAAATATTTACATTTTTGGTAAACTCATTGAATGAATCCAAGCTTGGCAAGCTGAGATGACATTCACTGCATTGAAACATTCACACAATTTCCCAGTAACAATGAGATAAACCAAAGTTCAGGAATATTCCTTTATCCCATTGTTTTACAAATCTATGTACACTACAAACTGTATGATTGAATCGGTTCTGATATTGCTGTTTTACTGACCTGACAGCTTATTATTCTAAATAGGAAACCTTCATTTTGTTTGGAAATATTAAAGATTCCAACTACCAGCAAGAATAAGTCCTCACATTTAAAGAGCTCCTGTCATTTCTGATCCATCATGGCAGCGCCTGTTAGCGGGCGTCCAATCACCTGCTGCCGCCACGTCCCTCACCTTGTTGTGTCACTGCCACATCCCCAGCCATCCCATTAAAGGGACTGTTGGTGAGTCGACAGCGGGTCAGAGGAGGAGCCAACAGCGGGTCAGAGGAGGAGCCAACAGCGGGTCAGAGGAGGAGCCAACAGTGGGTCAGAGGAGGAGCCAACAGCGGGTCAGAGGAGGAGCCAACAGCGGGTCAGAGGAGGAGCCAACAGCGGGTCAGAGGAGGAGCCAACAGCGGGTCAGAGGAGGAGCCAACAGCGGGTCAGAGGAGGGGCCACTGCGGAACAGATGACAATTGCTCTTTAAAAAGTAAGATTTAAATAAAGCCTTTTTACTGGGGATTTAAATCATGAATTTAAATCGTGATTTAAATCAACTTAATATAAATCAAATCCATCCTGCTGGGAGGTCCTGAAGTTGTCACGGTGACCTCTAGCTCCGGCAACTCTAGGGTCTCAGGGGTCATCCGCACAGACTGCTAGGAGAAAAAATACATTTTTCATCAGGGGTCACCCCTACAGCATTTTTATCAACCTTTGGTTGAAAGGGGTTTGGGTCCCCCCTGCAGTCCCCTCAGGAATTCCAGGCTCAGGACTCTTATCCTTCCCACTCCAGTATTAAACTCTGCAACAGGATAGGGAACACAGCCACTTCATAGCAAACAGATCCTGAGCTGGTTTCAGAGGTCACCAGTGCTGTAGGGTACTTTTTACAGTCACCAGGCACATATACCACTCCTACCTGATGCTGGGTCAGCTGATCGGGGTCCACAAGCCAGGTATGGACCAGGATGACCAGGTTTCTAGAGTCCAGGAGGGTACGCACACTTTTCCCCCTTATCTTTACAACAGAGCTCGGCATGTCCAGATCTGCAACAAGGCCCGGGTGAGCAAACAGGGGCATGCATCGGACCATGTCACACTCCATACGCTCAGGGTTCAAGGGACAGTTAGCAGCGATGTGACCCCACTCACTGCACCACCAACACTGGGGATGCCCATGGGTTCTTTTGGGGCTTCCCAGAAGGGGTCTTTCAACAGTGGGTGACCCTCTGACCACTCTTGCCGGCCTCTCAGGACTTCCCCTTTTCGGGTTTACAAGCTGTGATACTGAGGTTGACCTGGTGGCAATAGAAGGGGATCTTAAAAATGCAGACCAGCAACCAGGTCCTCTGCCACAAAGTAGCGTTCCACCAGCTCAATCAGAACATCCTTCGAATTTGGATCAGCTTGTCTCACCCACCTCTACAACTTAGGAGGCAGAGCCGTCAGGAACCGGTCCATTGCAACTCTCTCCGCTATTTGGGGCCCTGTGAGTATCTCAGGCTGCAGCCACCAATGGACCAGGTTGATTAGGTCATACATCACACGGTTTCCTTAAATACAGTTTAAAATCAGGTACACAGCATAACCAGAATACTTGCCTTTCAGCGTGGATTAGTAGAGCGATTGCCCGCATCCTCCACCAATTGTGGGCGTTCAGCTTTAAGTGGAGAGTTCTCAGAGAGGTAATCCAGCCGTGTGTGAGGTTAAGGGCTTCCTGACCATATTTATTTGCTCAGCAAATACAGCAAACAGAAAAGGATTCCTGTGCATGGATAGGAAACAATCCCAAAGCAAAAGTCCATCAACACAAATGTAAGCAGCCAGGCTTAATAAGGCTACTTTCACACTGGGGCCGCGGCGCGTTAGCGGTAAAGTGTCGCTCATTTTAGCGGCGCTTTTTACCCCTGCTATCGGCCGAAGAAATTGTTAAATTAGTGTTGCGGCACTTCCAAGTCGCTTTTCAGGCGCTTCGGCAGCGCTGCCCATGCATTCCAATGGGCAGGGGCTGTTTAGGAATGCTGTATACACCGCTCCCAAACCGCCCCAAAGATGCAGCTTCCAGGACTTTTTTCCCGTCCAACAAGCACACCGCCCCCAGTGTGAGAGCCTCAGACTTTCACACTGGGGAGGCATAGGAAGCGGTTTTTAGGTGCTTTACAGGCATAATTTTTAGCGATAAAACGACTGAAAAACGCCTCCAGTGTTGTCCAGTAGCCTAAATAGAGAAAAAAATTGTTACCCCAGCTCCACTGCCAATAAAAGTCCATGAAGTGTGATCTGGTGATCTAGCCAGGACATTCAGGCCCCACAGATATGATACTTAGATCAGGAATATTGGGTCCTGCATCCGAGTTTCCAGACTTCCTGATTTAAGCCTAAATAGACCTCACTGGGTCGGCTCCAGTCCTGTGTGTTCACTTCCAGCCGGCTTCTCCTCTCTCAGCACCTCACTGATTACCCACCCAGGTAAGGCAGGTGGGGAGCAAGGTGTGGCCAGTGCTTAACCCCTAGAGAACTGCTATGGACCTCTCACTGCCACCCATTCACCTCATGGAGCTTAAAATTGTATGTGGCAGACCATCCATCGCTGACAGGGGGCTGTCTGTCACTATATATATATATATAAAAAAAAATTTTTTTTCAGTTGGCATTTGTCTGGCTTTGAGGGGCAAACATTTAAAACCAAAAAAAATAATTATATATATATATATATACACACACATACACCACAAGAACGAGAAACAGAGGAGCAATCCTTGTGTTGTTCAGTCCAACAGAAATGATCCCATTATCTTGCCATGATGTGTGTTGCAGGCCAGTCAGAGTACAAATAAAGCCCCTTGTTATGGCTATTTATAAGTAAATTACCTAATAATTTAGATGGCAGCAATGGCTGGAGGACCTCAGTCCTTCCTGGAATGCTGGGAAGACCATGTGGGAGATGCCATTTTGTGCCATTGGCCATCAGGTTACGGTGGGGGTCGGGTGACTCCACACACCTGTCACATAGCACCTATTAGGTAATATGCCCAGTTAGGGTCGCCACCTGTCTGGGGTTCATCTGGACAGTTCGGGTTCGGAATCATCAAACTGCCTGAAACCCGGACACATTATTCAGACCGGACTATGGCTTCCAGATACATCTGGATGAGAGGTCCTGACTACACTAAGGTAATTCAGGGTTTCCCAGAGCACCCCTTACATCAGAGTTCCCCTCTACACCAGAGGCCACAGAGTTCTGCCTTAAATCAGAGTCTGCAGTGAAAGGGAACTTTGCGAGTTCAGATGTAAAAGGGGAACTCTGTGGACTCTGATGTAAAGGGGGACTCTTGTTATTAACTTCATTTGATTAGAAATGTTATTTAATAACAAAATATATGTATAGTTTATACTATAAAAAAATAATTGCTGTGTGCCGCTAAAGTGTTTGGGTTTGACTTGAAGAAAAGGTGGCAGCCCTATGCCCAGTGCACCCCTGTGCCTTTAAGGAGGGGTGGACTCCCTTTGGGCTCACCTGCCCTCTGCCTATCCATTATATTTCATGTGCTTCTACTATGGAGGCTCTCATAATTTAGAGTTAGGCCTGCAGAAAATGGGATGCCTTGAAGAGGCTCTGTAGCTTATGTCTGTATTTGCAAATATGTCCTAACTAAACCCCTGTTTTTAACACCTACTGATAGGATAATTCGGTTGGTTTCAGGCTGGTCGGTAATTTAAGCCGGGGATTTCCTTTGGTTTTGTTTTCCATGCAGTGCCCTTCCATGTGCTCCATGCTGCAAAGGCCGGTTATAGGTTGGGGCATTTTTTGTACTGATCCTCTGCCTGGACTTCTGTAAGCCTCAAGGGGAAACTCCCGCGTCTCTGGGGTGCCCAGGGAAAGATCCGTTCTTAATCTGCTCTGGTTTTTGACCATCTTCTCCAAATTGTAAGGTAATTATACATATTCATGTAATATATGAAAAATTATTATCAAATATTATATGTGACGCTTTAATATTATA
Organism: Lithobates clamitans; assembly: GCA_037952925.1. Classification (NCBI taxonomy): domain Eukaryota; kingdom Metazoa; phylum Chordata; class Amphibia; order Anura; family Ranidae; genus Lithobates; species Lithobates clamitans. Next base: position 107,410 of record JBBGZY010002020.1, read on the forward strand.
TGTTCTCTCTGGCCCAGATTGTGATTTCCAGCTGCTGTCTCGGGTCCTCATTGGATAGATTGATAGCAGCGGGAGCCACGGGAGACACGGGAGTCGGGGGCGGAGCCTAGACCTGCTGTCTGTGTCAATGGATGCAGCAGCAGGACCTTGGAGCGCGCCCACACGGGTGCCCCCATAGAAAGCAGATCTCCGTGGGGGCACTCGATGAGGAGGAGGTGCCAGGAGAGCCACCAGGGGACCCCAGAAAAGGAGGATCAGGGCTGCTCAAAACCCTTACACAGAGCAGGTAAGTATAACATGTTTGTTATTTAAAAATAACAGCGAACCTTTACAATCACTTTAATGGGGTTATCTGTGTATATGGAAAGTGCGGACATGATACACCAGAGATCATATTTTATAGCATGTTTGGTTTAACTTTGTACAAATAAAGACAAAAAAAAAATGTATTACATATTTTACACTTCTGCGTGTCTTCATTTATTTTTGCTGCCTAAAAGTCCAAGAGGGAAAATCTAGTTCCCATAGTTCTCTATGTGCCGTGTTCACACCACGGGGATGACCTGCATATTGTATGACATTTTCTGATGTGACCTCACCATTGCGGTGTGAACAGAACACATAACCGACACGCATGAAAACTCCTCTCTCTACAAGTGAAATCGGGGCGGTTTTCCCGTCACTTTACATGCGTGTACGAGCCTTAGGCTGGATTCACATCTATGGCATTTTTAGTGCTTTTTGCATTTTGCAGATTTGCTCTACAGAACGTCTTCCATAGGAAACCATGTTATATGGACTGCAGTGCAAATCTGCAGAATGCAAAAAGCACTAAAAATGCCATCGATGTGAATCCTTATAATAAAGCCTTATGCTGCGTACACACGAGCCGAATTTCCGACAGAAAGAGTCTGGACTTCTTCTGTCGAAAATTCAGACGGACTTAGATAGAGAACATGTTCTAAATATTTCCAACGGAACCAATTCCTATCGGGAAAACCGATCGTCTGTATGCTGGTCCGACGGACCAAAAACAGCGCATGCTCTGAAGCAAGTACAAGACGGAAGCTACTGGCTACTGAACTTCCTTCTTCTATTCCCGTCCTACGTGTTGTACGTCACCGCGTTCTGGACGGTCGGACTTTGCTGTGACTGTGTGTATGCAAGACAGCTTTACCGGAATTCCATCAGAACTCCGTCAGAAAAACCTTCAGAGTTTATTCCGATGGTAAAACCGGTGGTGTGTACGCGGAATAAGAGATGAGGAGGATTTAAACATTTACTTCCCACAATATAATTCTTATAAAGAGACCACAAACCTCCACACTGACAGCTCTGATCACAATGATTATACTGCTAGTCCTGCCAACAGTCACCAATATACCTGTATGAGAAGCCTTAGATGGAAGCTGCCAGTGTCCAGCTCCGGGGTCAGGGAATGTCAGTGTACATCAGATGGTTCTCACACAGGTATACAGGTCCATTCCCTTTCAGATGATGAAACTCTCCACATATGAAGGAAGGGGGGTGTCTATGGACTGCCCATCGATCTGTCATGTATAGCGCCCCATAGAGGTCTATACAGATGAGACAGATGCAATGCCTGTATACAGGGGGGGCCGTCCATTAGGGGATCCGCCCCCTTTTCTACACGCCACCCTCTATATGGTAATGGATAGATTTATGCATAGCGTGATTCTGTCCATGGCTGCCGCAGCCACCCCCTATTCATGTGTCCAGTCCCTTTCAGGATGTCAGGCGCCACAGCGGCCGGGGGGGTTGAAGCACCTGATTAGAGCCAGAGGCTCTAATAGGCTTCAAAACAGAGTGGACTCGGAGCGCAGAGGATGTGTCTGGAGCCCACACAGGTGTGTTGCAACAGCAAATGAATATTCGCTATTGCAACACTGATACCCATCACCCGATTGGCTGAAAGGACAGGCAATCCTATTAGATGCCTAGGAGGAGGGGAGGAGATGCACAGCAGAAGCGAGGAGGAGAAGAGCCGCTGGATGCCCGATCCCCGCCACTCCTCTGATGTCCGATCCTCGCTCCTTGGAATGCCTGCCGATGCCCAGATGGGGTAAGTAGCGGTGGACCGACTGACACCGGCCCCCACTGCCTTTATACTGTATTATAGATCTGTCTGCAACTCCTCTATACAATGTGATTTGTAAATCGGTGATTGTCCCACACGGCTGTCAGCCCCTCGGTGTCTTCCCTCTCCTTCATGGAGGTCCTGGTCATGTTTTCTGGGTTGGGGGACACCGGATCCTTCCTCTGATCTCCTGAACCGCTCCACCAACTGACACGGTGCATTAGTGGTCTGGCTGGCAAATCAGCAGGAATATCGGTCATCACATTGGAGATACGAATGAGGAGCATTGTGGGGATGAAGGTGTAAGATGTAGAAATGACACACTTCCACCCCGTACACACGATCAGAAAATCGAATAACAAAAATGTTGGATCGATCGTATGATAATGTAATGATTAGTACGCAGCTTTCAAGGGCCAATCACAACACTTCATCTAAAAATATCCGAAAGGAAGAAGCACAAAATTTTTTCTCACACATTGGAAGGGAGAAAGAATTTTAGTACAGTATTCATCCGAAAAAAAAAATAGAAATCGGAAGAAAAAACTACGCATGCGTGGAAAATAAAGGAATACATCACATCCCAAGTTGTATTCTGTCGTAGAAGAATTTTCATAACTTTAGTAACTTCTTTATTTTCCTTATGAGACGAGCAGAAAAAACCCCCAAAGAGGACGATCATTTGTCCGATATTCTCAGGGTGTGTGTAGGGGGGGGGGGAGGGGATTTATCCTACATAGAGGATCATACAATCAGACTTTATTGTCATTATTTTATCTAAGTTGTAAGAATCCAATTCCCATAACATGTGACTGTGATTGGCTCTCTATATCCGGGGCGGCTGCGTTGCAAATTCCAAAACGGTCCGGTGTGCGTGTTTTAGGTCCGGTTCAGGTGTGACCTCAGCCAAATATTTGTACCCGACTTGCACCTGAACCAGTGAACAGAAACAAACCGGACCCCAGCCTGGAAACCGCGACCGCACATATGTGTACCCGGCCTAAATCTGATTGGTTCCAATGAGTGTCACCGTGTAAAACAACCCATTCAGTTCAAAATACAAATGAAAGGCAAAATATTAGTGTATAGATATAAAACAAACATTATAAATACCCTTTTCCCTTTTTTATAAGAGATCACATTCAATCTGTTCTCATCTGCATAAGAGAAGGGGGGAGAAACAGCAGCACACTGAGCTTCCCAGTGAATGGCTGTGCAGCAGGGGGCGTGTCAGGACAAGTTTGATTATTGGCGGAGAGTACACAGAGTTCCCAGCATAACTAGAGAACTGACCGCGCTGTGCTCTCCTGCTTAGTGTGGTCCGCGGTTTTAATAGGAAAGCAGGGAGACTGGCGGGAACACCAGAGATTTCACACAAAGAACAGGAAACCTCTTCATACAAGTACACGGGACAGCAGCCACATCTCAGGAATATGAAATGTTGGGGTAACAAACGCTTTAACTTTTTACTTTGGGACCCATCGAAATTCCCAGTACTCACATATTTCTTCCAGTGTCCAGGTGACGGGTTTCGGATTCAATAGGCTGGCATGCTGAACCTGACATCGGAATTTCTTCCCCAGATCCTTCGTTGTTGGGGTGTAACTGGAAGTGCTGGTCACATGATACAGTCCTTCATTATCCGGGAGGGGGGGAGTGGTTTGTGATGATATTATGACGTCATCTTCCCTGTACCATGTGACTTCTATGTCTGACGGGTAGAATGAATGAATCCTACAGGAGAGATCCAACTTCTCACCGACACAAACAACTTCCTGAGTCTTCATTATGGGGTCCAATACCGGAACCGCTAAAATAACACAGAAGACAGTCAGATGTATTAAAACAATGCTGCTATACAGACTTAAGTTTTACGACCCCCTTTTTTTTCCTTCTCTCTCCTTTCCCTTAGAGATGTGTTTTTTTTCTTTAACATTCTGCTTAAAATTTTGCGAATCAGTACTGCTTGGACCTGGAAGAAGGGGACATACCCCGAAAGCTTGTCCTGAAAAATTGTATGTTAGTGCAAATAAAAAAAGTATCACGGACAGAACTCAATTTTCTCTGTCACAATTGCACTAATACGGCTACAATCAAATCAAGTATACAGACCTTGTGAAAGCCTCTTCCCCATCCCATTCTATCTCTTCTCCCATCTCCCTCATATATATCATCGTCCTTGATCCCCCTTCTACCTCTCTCCTCCTCCTTTTCTACTCCCTTCTATATCTTCCCCCTTTTTACCTCATCCCCCTGTTCCTCCTCCATTACATTCTACCTTTTACCCTTTCTCCTCATCCACCCCCCTCCCCCCACCCCCACTTCTCCTCCAACCACCTACCACCTCTCTCCACTCCTCCTCTCACAACCTACCTCTTCTCCCATTTAATCCTACAACCCCATTATACCTCTTCTCTGGTCTACACCTGTTTCACCGCCTCACCTTTTTCTCCTCTACCCCCATCTACTTCTTTTGCCTTCTTCTCCCTCCACCACCCTTCTTCCCTTTTCTTCCAACCAAATCTACCACTTCCCCTTCTGCCTCCTCCATTTTACCCCATCTCATCCACCCCCTACTACCTCTACCACCTCCTCCACCCCCTACTACCTCTACCACCTCCTCCACCCCTACTACCTCTACCACCTCCTCCACCCCCTACTATCTCCTCCACCACCTACTACCTCTACCACCTCCTCCACCCACTACTACCTCTACCACCTCCTCTACCACCTCCTCCACCACCTACTACCTCTACTACCTCCTCCACCCCCTACTACCTCTACCACCTCCTCCACCCCCTACTACCTCTACCACCTCCTCCACCCCCTACTACCTCTACCACCTCCTCCACCCCCTACTATCTCCTCCACCACCTACTACCTCTACCACCTCCTCCACCCCCTACTACCTCTACTACCTCCTCCACCCTCTACTACCTCTACTACCTCCTCCACCCCCTACTATCTCCTCCACCACCTACTACCTCTACCACCTCCACCACCCCCTACTACCTCTACCACCTCCTCCACCCTCTACTACCTCTACCACCTCCTCCACCCCCTACTACCTCTTCCACCTCCTCCACCCCCTACTACCTCTACTACCTCCTCCACCACCTACTACCTCTACCACCTCCTCCACCCTCTACTACCTCTACCACCTCCTCCACCCCCTACTACCTCTACCACCTCCTCCACCACCTACTACCTCTACCACCTCCTCCACCTCTACTACCTCCTCCACCCCCTACTACCTCTACCACCTCCTCCACCACCTACTACCTCTACCACCTCCTCCACCCTCTACTACCTCTACCACCTCCTCCACCACCTACTACCTCTACTACCTCCTCCACCCCCTACTACCTCTACCACCTCCTCCACCCTCTACTACCTCTACCACCTCCTCCACCCCCTACTACCTCTACCACCTCCTCCACCACCTACTACCTCTACCACCTCCTCCACCCTCTACTACCTCCTCCACCCCCTACTACCTCTACCACCTCCTCCACCACCTACTACCTCTACCACCTCCTCCACCCCCTACTACCTCTACCACCTCCTCCACCCCCTACTACCTCTACCACCTCCTCCACCCCCTACTACCTCTACCACCTCCTCCACCCCCTACTACCTCTACCACCTCCTCCACCCCCTACTATCTCCTCCACCACCTACTACCTCTACCACCTCCTCCACCCACTACTACCTCTACCACCTCCTCTACCACCTCCTCCACCACCTACTACCTCTACTACCTCCTCCACCCCCTACTACCTCTACCACCTCCTCCACCCCCTACTACCTCTACCACCTCCTCCACCCCCTACTACCTCTACCACCTCCTCCACCCCCTACTACCTCTACCACCTCCTCCACCCCCTACTATCTCCTCCACCACCTACTACCTCTACCACCTCCTCCACCCCTACTACCTCTACTACCTCCTCCACCCTCTACTACCTCTACTACCTCCTCCACCCCCTACTATCTCCTCCACCACCTACTACCTCTACCACCTCCACCACCTACTACCTCTACCACCTCCTCCACCCCCTACTACCTCTACCACCTCCTCCACCCTCTACTACCTCTACCACCTCCTCCACCCCCTACTACCTCTTCCACCTCCTCCACCCCCTACTACCTCTACTACCTCCTCCACCACCTACTACCTCTACCACCTCCTCCACCCTCTACTACCTCTACCACCTCCTCCACCCCCTACTACCTCTACCACCTCCTCCACCACCTACTACCTCTACCACCTCCTCCCCCTCTACTACCTCTACCACCTCCTCCCACCACCTACTACCTCTACCACCTCCTCCACCCTCTACTACCTCTACCACCTCCTCCACCACCTACTACCTCTACCCACCTCCTCCACCTCTACTACCTCTACTACCTCCTCCACCCCCTACTACCTCTACCACCTCCTCCACCCTCTACTACCTCTACTACCTCCTCCACCCCTACTACCTCTACCACCTCCTCCACCCTCTACTACCTCTACCACCTCCTCTACCACCTCCTCCACCACCTACTACCTCTACCACCTCCTCCACCCCCTACTACCTCCTCCACCCCCTACTACCTCTACCACCTCCTCCACCCCCTACTACCTCCTCCACCCCCTACTACCTCTACTACCTCCTCCACCACCTACTACCTCTACCACCTCCTCCACCCCCTACTACCTCTACCACCTCCTCCACCCCCTACTACCTCCTCTACCACCTCCTCCACCCTCTACTACCTCTACCACCTCCTCCACCCTCTACTACCTCTACCACCTCCTCTACCACCTCCTCCACCACCTACTACCTCTACCACCTCCTCCACCCCTACTACCCTCTACCACCTCCTCCACCCCTACTACCTCTACCACCTCCTCCACCCCCTACTACCTCTACCACCTCCTCCACCCACTACTACCTCTACCACCTCCTCCACCCCCTACTACCTCTACCACCTCCTCCACCACCTACTACCTCTACCACCTCCTCCACCACCTACTACCTCTATCACCTCCTCCACCCCCTACTACCTCTACCACCTCCTCCACCCCCTACTACCTCTACCCCCTACTACCTCCTCCACCACCTACTACCTCTACCACCTCTCCACCACCTACTACCTCTACCACCTCCTCCACCCCTACTACCTCTACCACCTCCTCCACCCCCTACTACCTCTACTACCTCCTCCACCACCTACTACCTCTACCACCTCCTCCACCCTCTACTACCTCTACCACCTCCTCCACCCCCTACTACCTCTACCACCTCCTCCACCACCTACTACCTCTACCACCTCCTCCACCCTCTACTACCTCTACCACCTCCTCCACCACCTACTACCTCTACCACCTCCTCCACCCTCTACTACCTCTACCACCTCCTCCACCACCTACTACCTCTACCACCTCCTCCACCACCTACTACCTCTACCACCTCCTCCACCACCTACTACCTCTACCACCTCCTCCACCCTCTACTACCTCTACCACCTCCTCCACCCCCTACTACCTCTACCACCTCCTCCACCCCCTACTACCTCTACCACCTCCTCCACCCCCTACTACCTCTACCACCTCCTCCACCCACTACTACCTCTACCACCTCCTCCACCCCCTACTACCTCTACCACCTCCTCCACCACCTACTACCTCTACCACCTCCTCCACCACCTACTACCTCTATCACCTCCTCCACCCCCTACTACCTCTACCACCTCCTCCACCACCTACTACCTCTACCACCTCCTCCACCCACTACTACCTCTACCACCTCCTCCACCACCTACTACCTCTACCACCTCCTCCACCACCTACTACCTCTACCACCTCCTCCACCACCTACTACCTCTATCACCTCCTCCACCCTCTACTACCTCTACCACCTCCTCCACCCCCTACTACCTCTACCACCTCCTCCACCACCTACTACCTCTACCACCTCCTCCACCCTCTACTACCTCTACCACCTCCTCCACCCCCTACTACCTCTACCACCTCCTCCACCCCCTACTACCTCTACCACCTCCTCCACCCTCTACTACCTCTACCACCTCCTCCACCCCCTACTACCTCTACCACCTCCTCCACCCCCTACTACCTCTACCACCTCCTCCACCCCCTACTACCTCTACCACCTCCTCCACCCCCTACTACCTCTACCACCTCCTCCACCCTCTACTACCTCTACCACCTCCTCCACCCCCTACTACCTCTACCACCTCCTCCACCACCTACTACCTCTACCACCTCCTCCACCCTCTACTACCTCTACCACCTCCTCCACCCCCTACTACCTCTACCACCTCCTCTACCACCTCCTCTACCACCTACTACCTCTACCACCTCCTCCACCCCCTACTACCTCTACCACCTCCTCCACCCCCTACTACCTCTACCACCTCCTCTACCACCTACTACCTCTACCACCTCCTCCACCACCTACTACCTCTACCACCTCCTCCACCCTC